>JBBPDH010169324.1:4054-18721 GCA_037974565.1 Clupeocharax schoutedeni | reverse complement strand
CTAATATGCTTAATTGGTAGTAGGCTTTCGAGCCTATACAGCTTGGAGTAAGACAACATGGATACAGGGGATGATGTGGACTAAATACCCATTTGCCTAATAATTCTGCACTCCCTGTATATATATATATTAGAGGTGGGCATCAATTAATTTTTTTTAACGCTGTTAATCGCATGGAATCTTCGCGTTAACGGTGATAATTAACCCCCACCCCCACCCCCCGAGACAGGATTAAAACGTGCGTGAATAAGCTAAATCTGAAAATGCAAGTGAAACTCTGTCTGGGGCAGAGACTGAGACAGGTTTAAAATGTGCATGAACCGGACATGTCATTAAAATATCATGGTGAAAACCATCATAGCCTCCCTATGTATATATATATATATATGTATATAAGATGTTTTTACAAAGTTTGTAAAGTTGCTGTTTTTTGTGATTATATAGACTTGACAGGGACAAAAACTGGCCTCTGTATTTTTGACCTACACAGCCCACCAGCAGTCTGGTGATGGTCTCATATTGTGACAGCATTACAATTAGGATCTCATTAACACTGACATTAATTAACATTGACTAGAAATAATCATCATTAATGCATGGCACACACACTTTTTTTCCGTCCCTATTAATCATGAAGCTACTCCATATTCCATCCCTATTAATCATGAAGCTGCTCCATACTTCTGCTCCCTGTTTCCATGAACATGCAGAGGGAGGGGTGGTTTTTAACCCTATTCATTGTTTAGCCTTAATCAAGAATCATTTTAACAATGAATTACATTTCAACTATCACTTAAAAATGCCCATCCATAAACTGAAGTGTGAAGTTAGCTATTTGCATGTCCCCCTCCTGCTTTGAATAATGGGTTCATTAGCCTAGAGGAATAAAACGTCCAACCTGCACCTCAAGCGTGAGGTGAATGAATTTGAAGAAACAGCAGTTGATGATAGCAACCTGCCAATTAAAAACAGATCCCACTGAGCTGTCTGCATGCTTTATACAGAGATGGCATGCTAGGAGACGGCAAGTTTAATCTGTTTTACAGCAATCTTCTAATCTTTCACTTGTTTTCTCAGTGTCTTGTCACTTTTAGACCAGCAGTTTACACTTGTGCAGCAGCCAACTAGTGATATGGTTGTATCATAAAGCTCACATTATAGGCTAGTTTATTTTCTGATTATTTGTTATCTGCAATTTAGCTTAAAGTTCAAATATTTAGCATTTAAAATCAAGTAGTCAAGTTTGTGTTTATCATTTCAACCACATATAACCATACATAGAATACATTAAAATGAAAAGACATTTAAACAGGACCATTGCTTGGCACAAAAAACAAAAGGGCAACAAAAAGAAACAAAAAAGGGCAAAAAACACAAGAGCAACAGTATAAGATTTAGGTCTTTTGGAGTGAAGGGCCCACTCCTGAAGACCTTTTATTACTGTGGTGGCAGTGGACAGAGAGAGACTGAACAGGCTGATGTAGAGGGCCAGCTCTCTTCTAGGATTCCCCGTCGACCCAGTGGAGGTGGTGAGAGACAGGAGAATGGTAGCGAAGCTGTCACCCCTGTTGGAGAACATCTCCATGCAGGAGACTCTGACAGCACTCAGCTGCTCCTTCAGTGCTGCTCCCACAATGTGGGACGGAGATATTCCGCAAGGTCTTTCCTTCCAACTGCTGTCAGATTCCACAACAAAGACCTTGCAGATGACCATACATGCACAAACAAACACATACATCCAACACTCCATGGTAGTTATGTGCAATATTATGAGTGCAATGTTTCTGATGGAACATGTGCATTTTTTTCTTGGCTAGAACCATCACTACTGGGCAAAATGTACAATTCAAAACGTTATTGACGATGCTTATCACTCCACTGTGTACCTGTATGTATACATATACTCATTGTGTACAGACATATCACTTAGTCTACTTTTGTTCACATATAGTCAACAAATATGTTTATGTAAATATTTTACAACACAATCCATATTCTATATTTCTAGATTGTATAGTATACATTTTATACTGCACAGTTCGTATAGTATTTTATTTTTATTCTATTTTATTCTGTAGCTACTTAATTTTTAACTTGTCCATTTTTTGCCATGGCAAAACAAATTTCCCACTTGTGGTACTAATAAAGTTTTATCTTATCTTGTATGAAAAGACGACAGGAGAAGTACAACAACAGGAGCAGTAAGTTTATTTGTTTAAATGAATACAGTATGAGGACAGACACAGTAGTTAAGTGTGCAAACAACTGCAAAGAAAGAGGTAGAATATAATAATAGTATAGTATTAAAAGCAGCAGTTGGGGAGTAAGTTGGGGGAGGAAGAAGCTTAGTTCAGAGAGTGTGTAAAGTATAATTTGTGTTTCAGTTCTGACTGAAGGGTCTGATGGCCTGGGGAAAAAACTGTTCCCCATTCTGGCAATAAAGGCCAGATGATGAGTAACCTCTGCCTGGTGAAAGAAGGGAGAAGAGGGTGTGGAAGATAGGTGGGGTCATCCACAATGCTGGTGGCTTTCTGCATACAGCAAGCAGTGTACATGTTTGTGACAGAGGGGAGAGAAACCCAGATTGGTCTCACACAACACTTCACTTTTTCGTGCTAGGACATCACCAATTAGCACAGATACACACTGGACATTAAGATACATAGGGTAGTGAAGCGTTGTTCTAGCATGAAAAATGAAGCATTGTTTAGCACGTAAAAAAGCCCTAAATCGTGATTGCGGCACATATTTTGATTGTATATAAATTATATTTTGTGATGACTACCCGAAAAGTCATGAGATCGGTTTGAGGCACAAGCCTGCTGCAGCATGTTGTGACTGCTCCATGTCTTGTCATTGTATTTTAGTGTTTTTAAACCTTTTCTTTGCTTTTTAAATGGTATTCAGTTTATTTAATATTAGTAAGCTATTCCCTCTCTGAACATGCAAGTAGAGATGGTCATTTCCGCGTATCTTTTGTTTACGGATCTTAGTTTGGGCTTACTGCACGCTGCTAAAGCTAACGCAGCTAGCGACTGGGTCTTTCTTTACATCCGTGATCAACTGATCTCGCTGAGGAAGGAGGCAGTGGAGCACAGCGTGGTCCCCTTTGACATCCCCTCGGAGATACGGAGGGGTAATACCAAGAGAGGATGCCATGGAGGAGCAAAAGTGCAAGGGAAAAGAGCAGCAAGGAATGGGAAACGGTCTGGTGAGCTGCAGAGGAGATGGTAAAGACCATAACTCTTGTCCATTGTTATGAGCAACTTGAGGTCACTGGACAATAAGATGGATGAACTAACTCAACAGGAAATTTTGTGAATGCAGATTGATGTGCTTTGCTGAAACATGGCTGCATGAGCATATTCCTGATTCTGCTGTGGATGTGGTTGGCTTTTCATGTGTTTGGGCAGACAGAACTCGATTAAAGGATAGCTACATGAGAAAGCTGAAACAAGGGCTGCAACAGAACAACAGCAGGTATGTGTTGAGGGGCATGAAGAACATCACTGGCTTCAAGACCAGCATCCATGGGACTGATGGTGATGAGCAGAGAGCCAACGAGTTTAACCTGTTCTTTAACAGGTTTGACAGCAGGCCTCTTTCCAGCATCTCGAGCTCCAGCACAGCCCTCAGTGCACACAGCGCACTTGCTCCCTGCGTCAATGTCATGCCAATCTTCAGCTCTCCTCCTACCTCGCTCTCTTTCTCCTTCTTCTACCATTGAACCAGCTAGAGGTTCCACCCCTTCTGCTCCTGCTAATAACAAATCTAGGCAGCTCTGGTCCTGGAGGCCTTGTCCAGAAACACCTGATTCACCTCACCAGTTAATTGTCAGGTTTAGTGAATGTGTTTGAGAACTACTATCAATCTCCAGGACCGGAGTAGTCTACCCCTTCCATAGACCATCCTCCACCATCACAGAGGACCAAGTGAGAATTACACAGACTTCATCCTGCCACGTTGCTGGGGCCAGATGGCATAAGCCCACAACTAATTAGCTATATGGAGTACTGCTGACAATCTTCAACTGGAGTCTCAGGACATGTCCACATCTACACGGGAATTTCTGTGACATCATATGAGTGGCACATGTACCCCTTTTTCACTCCACTGGTTCCTGTGCCGGTTCCCAATTTTGGAACCAGTGCCGTGCTTTTCCACAGGAAAAAATGGTTCAGATGCCCTAAAACGAGCACCGAACCAGCACCTAAACTCTGCTGATCTCGTAGCGAGAACCCGCGGCGTCACGAACGGTTTTGGGGTGGGGGGGATTGTCTTGTACGTAATCGTTGTCTATGTCGATCTCTTTCAACGGAAATAACCCGTTGAATAAGCTACATTTGGATACTGAAATAAATTCTCAAAGTTTGGAGAATAACCAGCAAGTACGAACTGAGTTCTGGCATGTTCGTTTCTGTTTAGTGGGCGTGACCTGTCACGTATTCTCATGCAGCACCCGCTGAGCTCTAGTGTTTCTAGTGTAAACACGGGCCAGTTCTCGACTGGTTCCCAGTCCAGCACCAGCACCTGGCACCAGCAATAGTGTATGTTGAGAATGGGTTATAGTATGACGTGGAACAGGCCGTTTTTTAGAAAACCACAGTTTTCACAGACCCAGAATACCATTTACATGTGGACAAAAGGCCAAAATGCATAGACAACCTCAGTTTTCAGAAATATCCCTATATGTCTGGACATAGCCTCAGTCATGAGCAAAGACTGTGGAAAACATTGTATCTCGTTCCTGTACAAAAGAACCCCGTGACCCAGTGCCTCACACAGCAAAGTCTTCGACACCCTCTGCACCCTGGTTAGGCCAGCACAAGATCCCTTCCAGTTTGCCTGCCAGCTCAAGATTGCAGTGCATGCCGTCATCTGCCTGCTACACTGCTACAACCGTCTTGACAAGCTAATTACATTTCTGAGGATTAAGTTCTTTGACTTCTCCAGTGCCTTCAGCACCATTCAGCCAGCCTGGCAAGCTGTTTACTCTGTGGGTTATGCTCCCTTAGTTGCATAGTTAAAGACTAACTGACTGATACGGCACAGCATGTGTAGCTACAGGGATGTAAGTCTCAGGGTGAGGTCCTCAGGGAACAGTTATGTCACCTCAGATTTAGAAAGCTATGTCTGAATTATGAATCAATAACCGCTTCAAACCACTCCTCTTCCATTAATTCTCTACAAGCGGACCCGAGAAACTGACTCGCACTGTCCCACAAAGTCGTCTCCGCCCCTCGGTTGAAAAAAAACTCGCAGAATGGCCACCTAGCGGTGAGCACTAACAAGCTATCACACTCCTGTGCTATCGTTTTTGTTGCGCTATTATGTGTCTTTGGTTCCGCCGGAATTTTTTCCCCCGGTGCTGGAAGTCTTCATGGTGGATTAACCACAATTTTTCACACTGCGGTTAATAGTCTAACCGGTTAATCCCTGCAACTCTGATTCACACTAGGAGAGGTATGAAACGTGAGCACTCGTGACGAGATGAAGTGGATGATTCAATGACTGAGCAATGTTTACCTCCATTTCTTGGCTTATATACAATTTGGCGCATCTCATTTCCGGGTCCCTCTTTCGCGTCACATGACCCGTGTGTGTGACAACTAGGTGTATTGCTTTTATTCTTTAAACCACTTGTGTGTAAATAATTCACAGGATTTTTGAGGTATCGTTTAATGTTTTTAAAAAAGACATGTTCAGATTGGGAACATTGGTAATCAAGTTCCACAAAAGTGTCTTTGAACTTTTTAAACCTGATACTTTCCAGCCAGCTGAGATACTATAAGGTGTGATTGAGAACAAAGGATGCACCCCTGAGGCCCCATGGTAATTAGCAAAAAAACACTGTGGGACCCATGTCGTGGTAAACAAGCCCATCGCCCTCCACTGCTCAGCATTCAGCACGCAAATATTCTGTCTCTGTACAACAAGCTGGATGATCTCGGCGCAAGAGTGACTTTCCCACAAAGTGTGAGGGACTGCAGAGATATGAATGACCCCCGTTGTGTTGGATCAAGCAGTGACTCTACACTGTTTCTCCATGTTCTGCATGGACAGAATGGCAGAGACTAAGATTTCATTGTAAAGTTTGTTTTATTGTGAACATTCCTGCTCATCTAGAATATTTTACCTTCAAAAGCCATCCATACATCCCACCTCACAGCCCTCATCATGTTGGGTGACTTTTTAAAGTTATGCGAAAGTATTATTAACATGTCATGTGTCCACCAAGAGGAGCTAACACTTGCATGCATGGCTTGAGCGGCCTGAAGAACATAATGTTTTCCTCATGCCAGAATATAAGCAATAGTTCCATCTGCAAGCTCTGGTCATGAGAAATGTACAGTGCTGGACAGCCCAAACAGATGCAGAACATGCTCAATAATTTAGACCAGGACATGTTCCAACCATTTGCACACAGCATCAACACGTTTGACGATGTTTTGGTTTGCTTTGTTAGGTTGCTTACTAATGACATTTTCCCAATGGCTAGAGTAAGGTCTTTTGCCAACCAGAAACCATGGGTGGATGGAAGTGTCCACGAGTGTAGGCAGTGTAGACACGAGGCAGTAAGTGTAGGCATAAAGCAGTGAATGCCTGTGCCACTACATGTAACACAGGACTCCACTGGAAATATGAGTGCTTTAAAAGCTGCTTCATAAGGGGTATGGTCAGGGATTGACATAAGTGATACGCAAGCCCGAATAGACATAAGTGGTATGCAAAATTCACATCAGTTTTCAGTCTTTACAGCACAAATGCGTACCTAATTTGTGACTTCATACTGCGCGCATAACCCCCACAATGCCATGCCGAAACTGAGACACCAGCACAAACACACTGGCCATGCCCCGGAACCAGGTGGAGACACAGACCTCTGTGTGTGCGCACACTCACACGCCAACACCCCCTGCCCCACCACCAAGGTTGATTTTGGTGCGTACTCATGTAGGTACTCATTGGAGTACTACCCAAGGTATGGTGCACTGTTAAAGAAGCAAAACATCAGTAAAGAAAGTGCTACACTTCCAGCAGTGTAGGACATGCCGAATGTGGCAAGACTTCGCACAATTACAGACAGCACTGTAATGTGGCAAGTGTTGACTTTACTTACACCAATGAACTCAACCCGTTCTTCCCCTGTTTTGAAACTAATCATGCAAATGCTAGCCAAATGGCTTGTGACCGGTATAGCCTGTTAATAGAGTGCAGCAATGTCACCAGCACAGAGTAACATGTGTGCAGGGTGAGTGGATTTTCATGCGTGACTGCAAGAACGAAGTAGTGTTCATTTGATTCTCTGTAGTCTTCAGCTTTAATGAACAAATAAATGGCATAGAACTTGGTTCAAGCATTTCTGTTTTTTCCATTTGTTTTTACCACGCCTTGTTTACCTCTTAAAGGTGAAAAGTAGAACTGAACTTTTGAAATTCTTGAGACACAGGCATTGTGTATTTAGCTCCTGTCAAGAAAGAGCATTGTTCTCCTCTCTTTCATGCTCTGGCCCATTAACAGTATTTGAATATGGAGGAAGCATTCTGGGGGCTTTACTGATGGCTCCAATGAAAGGAAAATGATCTAAGCTATGCATACTGGAATAATCACAACGAGATAGTTTTTTAATGAGGCCCAACAAAGGCTTTATGAATTGCCACCCCTGATTTGTTAACTGAATAGATTAGTGTTACGTGCCCTGGCATGTAAGATTGTATTTTTTTCTCTCTTTCTTCCTCAGTCTGGGGATTTCAGGGATTGGCCCACCTTCTTCAGTTAAAGGAAGGAAAGAAGTGACAAACAGGAGGGAAAGGCCCTCTGTGCCTGGGTTCCATGTTTCTGTCTTTGTGTGACTTAGTTTTAGGATTGATACTGTGTGTGTAATCCATTATGTAGTACTTATGTAGACACCACCAGCTTTCCCTAGTTAGTGTTGTTTCAGGTAGGTTTAGGGATCTTTAGGTTATTTTTATTTCTTTGGTGTTGTCTGTAGCTCTACTTTAGTTTCTGTAGGTGTATATATTTGTGTATGGTTATGTATTGCCAGATATTTTCTGTCTGACGTCTGTGGTTGGTTGCATACCACACCCATAACCTGTCCTGTGGATGAGGACAGTTTCACGCCCACTTTAATAATGCCACTTTTCAGGAATGCCAAAAGGCAATATGTTTATTTCCTTTTGCTCTTTGGAAAGACACTGAACCTCTTAGTCTTCATAATTGTTTGCGCAATTATCCCCCGATAACCTTTGCTTTGCCAACAGTTAGTAAACAAATGAGTTAGTTAGAAAACAAATCCTGATGAGCAACACGACATGACAGTAATGCAAATGCTTTTGTAATCTCTTTGTTGTTGCAGCAGCAAATATTCTGTCAATGACCAAACCATGTCTAAAGGAACAGTTTAGTAGAAATTTTGACATGAACTCAGGTGAAAGAAGCCTTTTACTCTTGCCTTTGTCCAAAGACAGCTTTCAGCATTTGTGTTTGGCTAATAGGTCCAATCTGCAATCTGTGTTCTTAGTCATTTTTAATGAACTGTTTCCACTATAGGAATGGACCCTCCCAGAGAAATGACGACGTCATATGTCACAGAAGACTCGGTGACCATATCATGGGTGCAGCCACTAGCTCCTTTTGATTACTACAAAATGTCCTACCAGTCTACTAGAGGTACTATCTTTCACAGCCCCACTGTTGTAAATACAGCCCCAAACTGAATTTGAGATCATTAACAGTCTTTCATTTGTCACATGACAGGTCAAGTGGACAGCTTGGTGATTGAGAAGGAGGCAAATAACTACACTCTGACTGGCCTTCATCCGGCAACAGAATATGATATTAAGATGAATGCTGTACGTGGAAGCCAGGAGAGCAGGGTCATTAGCACCAGTGTCTTCACAGGTACTGACTAGTTCTTCAACAATCAGATGTAGGCATGTGATGACATTGGAAACTTATTGAGATACAATGTTGATCCTAAGGATTGTTAAACTCTGGAAGTACTGGAAGACCACAGAATTGCAATTAATTCCATTCAATTTAGTTTTATTTTTGTAGCACAACAAACATTGTCACAAAGCACCAGAAAGATTGGTCCTGTTAAACAAGATGAAGGTGAAACCAAGGAACACTCACATGGGAGACCCATCTGAGAATTTGTAGCTTATTTTAAATGATGTGGAATACATTTAATGAGCACATTTGCTCAGCCTGTCAATTGTTTCAGGCACCTATGTCAGCCATGGACTACTAAAATATTGTTTTTTCTTTATGACTGTAATTCAAACTGCAATTCAGACTACTAACATTTTAGCTAATGAAATACAAATATCTTAACATTATGTAAATGACAGAAAGAAGCAGTAAGGAAACTAGAATCTCTGTAAGAAAATGCAAAGTATTATGTGCAGAGTTGCTATCCATTAAAAGCTGCTCTCAAGTTCTAAAGAACTTTAGTCCTTAGAACCCTGAAGTTATTTTTCCCCAGTATTTCACATACTTCTTTCAGCACAACCTAGATAATATTAGAAAATTATTATTTTTATAAAGTAAACAATTTAACCAAATATTTGAAAATCTGTTTAAAAATTCTTATTTTCTAAAAAAAAAGTCCCCAAACATACATATTACAGCTTTAGGAAAACTTCAGCATGATACCCAGACAAAACAACGGAAATGAAAGTGGAAGTTGTCATGAGATAGATAACCCTAGTAGAGTCTAGTAATGGGCAGGTGAACATTCCCTTTGTTCTTAAAACGAAATATTGAAAAAAATCAAATATTTATGATGACAAATATATTTTTTTATCACAAAAAAAGATTTTTTACACAGCCTCTCTATCTATCTCGCACGCACACACAAATGCACGTTATACATTTGCAAACTACATTTGTTATTTTGACTTTTAAAAGTGGCCATTTTAAAGTTCTGTACAACAGATGATTATGTGTACACACACACACACACACACACACACACAGACACACACACACACATCCTCTCTCTCTCTCTCAAAGGAGGCCCTGCCCTCAGCTATCTTCTAATTCTTTTGCAAAAATATTAAATAAATGCTCAGTACTCTGCCCTTGATAATTTGATAAGCTGTGCACAAGCACAAAAGGGGTGCTCTAAGGCTCGTTTTGACATTGCAACCATGCTCATATTTCATTAACTGCAGCTGTAGGCTCCAAATTCAGCTACAACAAGAATAATAATAAAAAACTGGAGAGAAAATTCCTGCCATAGACAATGAGTGGGGTTCAGACCTCAGTGAGCAACTTCAGTTGGTGTAGGAGGTCGTTGCTAGGGAGTATTTAAGTAGTTGCTATGGTATACAGTGTGATTGCTAGGGTGTTGTTAAGAGGGTGGTATGGTACAGGAGGTAACTGCTAAGTAGTTTCTCAGCAGTTGCCATAGTGTAGGATGCGGTTGTTAGGGAGTTTTACATGGTTGCTATGGTATAGAAGGTGGTTGCTAGAGCATTGCTTAATTTTGTGGATGTATTGTGAAGTATTAATGAGCAGACCTCTATTCATTTAAATGTGGCCAAAAATGTATAGAAATGTTTTGAGAATGAGAACAAATGAAAACACGAATAGATGGGTGCAGGGCTTGAATGAGGGGATGTCAGAATGTTTCTTCTCCTGAAACTGCATTCATTAAAATTGGGTCAAATGTGTATAGAAGTGAATGCGGAGGGGAAAGGGATGAGTGATAAGCAAGGAAAAGACGAGTGCTGGTCACAACCAACCACGTTTGTGTGTCGGGCGAGTTGGCCTTGGTGGGTTTCGGATGACCATTGAAAACTGTCTGGAGACAATGGAATGGTGAATACAGCTGACTCAGTGACTGAGCGCTGCTTATCTGTCTGGCTGCAACTTCCTCTTCCTTTTTGCGATGACCTGAGCTGTACACGTAACATTAGTATTAACATGAGATCAATTGAAAAAAATAAAAGTAAATATTTATGATCACAAATAATTCTGTACAAGCCCCTCTCTTTCTCTCTCTCTCTCTCTCTCTCTCACACACACACACACACACTCTCACACACACACATACACACACACACGCTATATATATGGGCAAACACCCCTCTCTGTTACAGAAATACAAATAGATTGTTATTTTGACTTTTAAAAGTGGCAATTTTAAACTTCCCGAAACCATTAATTTCAAGATTTTTAAAAGTTCTATACAAAGATGATCTGGTACACACACACACAGGCGCGTGCACACACACACACACACACACACACACACATACAAACTCAAAGCGTGTCTGAGCAGTCTAAAGAATAAAGAAATAAATTGAAACCCATTCATTTTGTAAGGCATTTCTGCCATGACCACGATAATTCAAAACATCAACAGAAGTGATAGCACACCTTGTGATGCCAAACTGAACGTTTTTATATAAACATTGCTTCACAGGTTAATCGAGAGTCCCTGTATTTTTAAGTTTAATGATGACTGGTAAATGTTAAACCTGTCACATGACTGCTGATTTGCTGGTGGTTGCCACAAGTTATCTTAAAATTATCTTAAAAACCATCCTTGCACACTGTACCTTTAAACTAGCTCATACATTTCAGCTTGATCAGATGCACACTCATTCTTTCATACATTTATTATCTGAGCTGCTTATACTATAACCAACAGTCATAGGGCGAAATATGGAGTAACACCTGGTTGCCAGTCCATAGCAGGGGATCAGCAGTTGGTAGCCTAGTGGTTAGGGCATTTGCCCTGTGATCAGAAAAATTCTGGGTTTGATTCCCATGACCGCTAGGCACCGCTGAGGTACCCTGAGCAAGGTACCGTCCCCACGCACTGCTCTGCGGGCGCGGTGTTCGTAGCTGCCCCCTGCTTCACTTGGTGAATCGAGAATGCAGGATTTTGTTGCTCACCTAGCTAACCATAAGATTAGTCTCCAGTCTCCTGATATTAGACCACTATGTACTGGGATCACTATGGCACTATGGTGATCCTAACCTGTTCCAAGGCCACTGGCAGCTCTACAGTTATAAATGCTTTTTAGCAAATGCAAAAATAAACCAATCAAACCCCTTGTGAGATTTCTCACATGCACTCTTTCATGGGATTGGCTGTTAAATCCACTTTTATGCAGTTTTACGTTGTTAGTCTTGTAAAATGATTTAACTGCTACTGCATTTGTTAGGTTTCATGAAGCTGAAACCAGGAACCTTGTCAAAGTTGAATGTGCTTTGTGAGAGAACCCTTTATCTTTAAGTGCTTTTTCTTCTTTTTCCTTTCTACTTTTGACTCCAGGTGTGTACAATCTTCATGCCTTTCCTTCACATCTTAGACCGCATAATGATAACATAATGATACCAGTATTTAAACCAATGAGGAGCAAGTATTTAAACGCCCAGCGATTTTGCAAGTTCTCCCACTTAGAAATCATGGAGGGGTCTGAAATTCACATTGTAGGTGCATTCCCACTGTGAGAGACAGAATGAAAAATAAAAAAATCACGTTGTACCATTTGTAAAGAATTTATTTGTATTGCAATGCTGCACATAAGTATTTGAACACCTGAGAAAATCAGAGTTAATATTTGGTACAGAAGCCTTTGTTTGCAATTACAGAGGTCAAACGTTTCCCATAGTTCTTGGCCAGGTTTGCAAAAAACTCCAACAGGGATTTTGGCCCAATCCTCCACACAGATCTCCTCTAGATCTGTCAGGTTCTGGGGCTGGCGCTGAGCAACACAGAGTTTCAGCTCCTCCAAAGATTTTCGATTGGATTTAAGGCCACTCCAGAACCTTGATATGCTTCTTATGGAGCCACTCCTTGGTTCTCCTGGCTGTGTGCTTCAGGGCATTGTCATGTTGGAAGACCCAGCCATGACCCATCTTCAGCGCTCTGACTGAGGGAAGGAGGTTGTTGCTTAAAATCTCAATACATGGCTGCATTCATCCTCTCCTTAATACAGTGCAGTCGTCCTGTCCCCTTCACAGAAAAGCTCCCCAAAGCATGATGTTTCCACCCCTATGCTTCACAGTAGGGATGACGTTCTTTGGATACAACTTCTCCTCCTTTTTCCTCCAAACATGGCGAGTGAAGTTTAGACCAAAAAGTTCTGACCAGATGACTTTCTCCCATGTCTCCTCTGGATCATCCAGATGGTCATTGGCAAACTTCAGACGGGCCTGGACATGTGATGACTTGAGCAGGGGAACCTTTTGGGCAATGCGTGATTTGAAACCATGACGGCGTGGTGTTATACTGACAGTGACCTTTGAAATTGTGTTCCCAGCTCTTTTCATGTTATTGACCAGCTCCTCCCGTGTAGTTCTGGGCTGATTCCTCACCTTTCTTATCAGTGATACCCCACGAGGGGAGATCTTGCATGGAGCCCCAGTCCGAGGGAGACTGACAGTCTTCTTTAGCCTCTTCCATTTTCTGACAATTGCTTGCCAACTGCCTCGTAGCCCTTTCCAGCCTTATGGAGAACCACAATTTTGTCTCTGGGCGTCTTTGGGAGGCTCTTTGTTCTTTCTCATCCATGGTAATAGTTTGACTAACAGTGGGGTGGACAGGTGTCTGTAAAGTGCTCAGACAGGTGCTACTAATTAGGATTACTAAGTGGAGTAGAGGTGGACTTCTTAAAGGCAGAGCAACAGGTCAGAGTCAGAATTCTTGCTGATTGCCAGGTGTTCACATACTTATGTGCTGCAGTGCAATACAAATTAATTATTTACTAATCATACTATGTGATCTGTCACAGTGGGAATGCACCTACAATGTGAATTTCAGACCCCTCCATGATTTCTAAGTGGGAGAACTTGCTTACTTATTTAATGTCCCAAAAGCTATTAGAAAGGCCTCTGGTGGCCAAAGGGCCATAATCAGTCATTTATGTTGCTGGTAGCCTAGTGGTTAGGGTATTCGCCCTGTGATCAGAAAGTCCAGGTTCGATTCCCAGGACCACTAGGCACCACTGAGGTACCCTGAGCAAGGTACTGTGCCCACACACTGCTCCCCGGGCACCGTGTTCACGTATGACCAGATTGTCACTTTCACTTCACTTGAGTATATGATGAAGATAAGGTTACTTACCTAAAGATCTGCTGGACCTCTGTCTATGTCAGACACACAGAACATTATATTTGAATACTTAGAATTTGGTATGCAGGATGTAGATGTGATGTGAGAGTTTTACTTTCACCAATTCAGCAATTTAGCGGTTTAGGACCAGTATACAAAAAATGTGAATATGCAAAAGTGTACAGCCCTGTAAATGTTTCTTCTGTAGGTTGAAGGCTTGGTTTGTTTCTGAAAAACACTACAGGAGTAGTGACCAAAGTGATGACATGAGTTTATTCTTTTACTCTTACTATAAATACTACTCTTACTCTTAATATATTTTATTTCTGTCAGTATGGAAGACATTCTTCTCTCAAAACAATATTGTCATCTTAATTTAAAGTCACTGAATGGTGTCCGGTTTTGTCTGTGCCCTAAGTAAACAAATACACACACTATATATATATATACACACAAAACAAGTGCAGGGCAAAGATGCAATTACTCGCATTGTTGTTCACAAAATCCAAAAGCAGTGTATTCTGAAAAAAGGCCATATGAAAAAAGTGCAATAACATTTGGTTTGCAAGAACATGTGGAGGATATCTGCA
>JBBPDH010168690.1:4327-18737 GCA_037974565.1 Clupeocharax schoutedeni | reverse complement strand
TGTGTGTAGGGGAGGGGCGAGCACATTCAATCCGAGCACAGATATTGACTCGTAATACTCGTATGATACTCGTACTCCTCAAAAGTGCTTTATCCGTACCGGATACTCGTTTCAGCCGAGTATCCGGATCAACTCTAATATATATATTAGTGGTGGGCCGTTATCGGCGTTAACATGCTGCGTTAATGAGACACTATTATCGTGTGTGTTAATCTATTCACAAAGTTGGGTTGCGAGCTGGCTCTCTACTACGCAAGCTATGATGACTTTCACCTTGATATTTTAGCGCAGATTTACTCTCTTTCTCTCTGTCTGTCTGTCTGTCTCTCTCTCTCTCTCGCTGTCTCTCTCGTTCCTGACTTTTCCGGTTCGCGCCAGTTTTAAACTCGCTCTCGCTCTCTGTTTCTCTCTCGCGTGCGCGCTCTCTCTCGCTCTCTCTGTGCATCTCTCTCGCTCGCTCTCTTGCTCTCTCTCTCTCGATTGTGACTTTTCCGGAGCATGCGGATCGTCTCTCTCTTGCTCTCTCTGTCTCTATCTCTCTGTCTCTGTCTCTCTGTCTCTCTCTCGCATGCTCTCTCTCTGTCTCTCTCTCTCCTTCATGACTTTTCCGGAGCGTGCGGATCGTCTCTCTCTCTCTCTTTTACTCTTTCTCTCTGTCTCCCTCTTACTCTCCCTGTCTCTCTCTGTTCCTGATTTTTCCATATTTAAACCTAGTTTATGTTTAAATTTTCTTTAAGGGTAATATATTAAACTGAAATCAAAATTTAACATTTGAAGGTGAAGTTTAAGTTGAAGTTTATTGTCATATGTACAAAGTACAGTGTACAGAGCAATGAAATTCTTACTTGAACACCCTCTTCACAGATAGAACACACAGTGCAGCAGCAGTAGTTATTATAAAGTACAGTAAAGTGACAGTGCAGTGTAAAGTGATAGTGCAGTGTAAATGTAAAGTGTTGTGTGTATAGTGTTATACCTAGTATGAGGAACAGATGTATTGTGCAAGAGAGAGGACCACAGTTACTGAGTGTTGAACAGTCTGATGGCACTGGGGTAAAAACTGTTCCTGAAACGTGTTGTGCATGTGTGTATTGTCCCGAGTCTCCTGCCGGATGGCAGGAAAGTGAAAAGTGACATTGCAGGGTGGCTGGGGTCATTCATTGGAGGCATATTTATGGTTACACTATAAAAATAGGCCTCTTAAGCCATTTCTTTGACCAAAACACAACAACATGGTTTGGATATATAATTTAAAAATAGTAGCATAATGTATATATAGGGTGGCTTGGGATCATTTTTTTTTTGGATCATATATATATCGGTCTGTCCCAATACTTTTTGTCCACAAATGGAATATATAAAATGCATCTTGATATCCTCCTGAGCACTGAAGAAAAAAGATATATTTCGGTGTAAAAATACAACTAAATTTAGAAAATAAAAAACAGGATATTAACCCAAGAGCACATTCAATTTGATCAAAACAATACAATTTTGTATCATTTTTCTGTTGCTTATTGCTTGCACGAACAACAAATCATGTATTTTAGGTCAACAGTAAATTATAAGTCATAGAACATCCTCTGGGTATTTTAGGGGTGATAGTCCTGGTAGCATGTTTTATTTTAGATTAAAAAGAGAAAATAGAGCAGGTTGGATTTTTTGTCAATTCCTAATCCCTGGTGCCATTCAGATACTCCTCCAGTCACCTGTCATCTCAAGCCTTGACTGCTGTAACTAGATAAACAGTGCATACAGTTTATAAAAGCTCTGACTTCTGTCTTCTGTTATTTCTTTGAGTACTGAATGTTCTGAAGGACACAGTAGCAAGATCTCACAGTGAGTTTTTACAGAAGGACTGAGTATTTCCAATCCTCTGGGTCTTTTGTGTTTCCATATTTGAATGCCGTACGTTTCATCTTCAAAAGACATTTTTTTTCTACAGAGCACATTTTCAGAAATGTGTAATAGCATAAATGATGTCTTTGCTTAAGTGTCACTAGTGCCAGCAAAAAGAAAACTAATGGAACACTTTCTTAAAGCATTGCGACACAAGTTGCTTTAGCAGTCCAAGGCCTCTCACTTCAATTCAGTTAAAAAAGTCTTTTTGCAATTTTTCACAGGATAGGCCTTTATTCTTAAAGTAGGCAACTCCTCACTCGGGGCAAACTGGCTGCTGATCAACAGTCCCAAGTCCCAAAGTTCCTGTGGTTGAGAAGGTACAGCTCCAATTGCGTCTACTTTTCCATTTGTTCTTAAGGGGCAAGGCCATTTTTTCTCCTCAAAAAAATATATGCCTTTAAACTTGTGTAATGGCTTTAAGCTAAACAGTTCCAGTGCAGCAGAAAGTACTTGATGACAGATGAGTCAAAGAAAAAGAAGTACATGCACAAGCTACACAGCGAGACGCCAATTTACATCTTCTGCCTGTCAATCACAAGACCTGTCGGATTCATATAATAAGAACATTCTCATACTTTAGTCAAGTGGTTTACCTTCATAAACCATTCATCAAGTGAAGCAGCACACAGTGAGCAGTGGGTGGGGGCAGTACCTTGCTCAAGAGTACCTCAGTGTTGCCACTGCCCATCCTGGGATTCAAACCCATGATCTTCTGATCACAGGGGCAACACCCTAACCCCATGGCCACCAGATAGTTACTCTATTAGCCTATATTTCAAAATAATAGAATGTGCTGAACATATTTATAGTAGTGAAATTTTATCCTTATTTTATCCTTAATTTCACTACTGATTCACATAAAACTGGTTTTAAGTAATTTGCTGCAACACTATTAACAGTTAAAAGTGTTTTCAAAAAATGCATTCTGATTCTGAAAAAATGCATATGACTGATTTAGTCATTTAGTTATTATGGCCTCTGCATTTTTGACCAATTCAAAATTCTAAAGCTGTTTGATCTTCATAAAACTCATTACACCAACAGAGACCTTAATGGCACTGCATTCAGATACAGAGACTTCAGTAAGGAGTTAGTCCCCCTTTGCAGCTGTGAAAATGGTTCGTCACCATGTTACTGAACTATTCTTCCAATATCAGTACCTATGTGACTGAACATGATCAAATCCTCAACACAATGTTCCAGCCATTGTATAAATCTTTCCAGAAGAGTACAGCTGCAAAGAGAGGACAGATTCATACACGGGTCTAGATTGGGGCCAGCATGGGCCAGGGCCCCTGTAGAGTGGCACCTGGCCCCTGTTATGGCCCCCTATTTTTGAATTAACCGTTTAATTTTGGGGACAACAATGCGATTAATCATGATTAAATATTTGTACTTGTTACCCAGCATTTATATATACAGTATATTTTTTATGTTACTGCAGTACAGGGTATAAGTGCAGATTATTTATATCCTTTTCCATTTTTTGTGGCTAATTTGTGTTTTTATGCTCTAGATCATGATTTTACAGCTGTGTTAGAATAGGTAAGTGACTCAACCCAGGGTTTATTTCAGTTTACACCAACACTCGAGTTACATCACTGTTGAAGGACTGGATCTGTCTTGAGGACCCCATGTATATGCAATAGCTTTGTAAAAGCATGACATGATTCTGTGTGCTGATACTATTTCGCTGGATTTAGAATCTTCAGAATAAATACAAGAAGGCCCAGGCCATTGTTAGTGCCAGCAGAGGGGGATCGGGGTTGGTCAGCCATAGAGAAACTAATGCTAGAATGGGATATTTGTCTGCTGTTACCATGAGTTTCTCTTACCCTACCAATTAGCTTGGTGTAAACCTCACCCCTAAATCATCACAAACTCAGCTCGAACTACACATTTACAGAAAAATGTACTAGTGTACACTGGCATTGTAAATCTATCCTGCTTAAGTAAATTATGAATCATAATTAATTGCTTGTGTTAGGTTTCGGTTTGATGTGCTGTTCCTTTTTAATTAGAAATATATTAGCTATTGCAAACTATTTTATCATTTTTAATAAATAACTGATAAGTGGCTGTTTACTACATAAACATTTTATTTACTCCAAGTGGTTCAAGGCAAACGTGTGATCTTTGATGGATGCAGTTCGATTATTGATGTTATTGATGCTTGCAGATGTTACTTTGCGTGAAGTTACAAATAACCAGTTTATTTACATTTGGGCAAGGTCCGTGTTAATGTACTTGTGCAAACTGGTTTAGCAAGATTATATTTTATATGAAAGCGATGGTTCAATAAAGCTGTAAAATCTCTTCTGCTTATAAAGACAAATGTGGCATCTGTTGAGAGTTTAGAATGTGTAATTTCAGCAGAATTTCTCCCGTTTCATCAAATTTGGAAATAATCTTGTTTCCTGTGTCTATCCCTTTAAAGAAGTGAGGAAGTAGAAATGTATTTTTGAATTGAATAGCCATGATGTGATGAGCCTATTTGTGCCCCCTGAGACAAACAGAGCAAGAGTGGAATCATCAAGTCTGAAGATTGAATGCTTCCAGTCTATGCAAACAGAGCCCAGTACACTCTGGCCTACTGTCTCCAAACAATTCATTTCTCCAGAGTATGGGGTCACAACCTCAATCTCATCATGCGTGCACAGATGTTGAATGACCTTTTTGTATGTATTTTTGTATGACAAAAAATTGCAGAAGTCCTCACAGAAACTGCTATTTTCAGTGCATAATGGAAACATCTTTACCATGAAGATCATTTTAGTAGGCCATTATACATCATGTCTGATGCAGTGTAAAAAGTGACAGCACGCGTTTTTGTGCATGCATGATGACAACTTATGTACTAAACCTTCAGCTGCCTGTGGAGTCCAACAATTCTCTTGTCTGCGTTCGATTTGCATTTATTACTCAGAGACGCACCCAAGGTATGATACAGCTGCTGCCTGAATGCCTTTTCTTACTAATGAAAAAGGGATATCTCTTTTCTTACCACCCTACAGCAAGTGAATACAAAGTCATTTAGGCGCCTGGACATCTATGATGTCCAGTCAGATTTATCGGACTGATGCAATTAGAATTCATTGTAGCTTGCCATTTTCTCAATGTCTTCTGCATTAAAATAACAGCTCCAATATCATCCGACAAAACTGAATTATGAGCTCAATACATGCAAAGTTCTGTTTTCCTTAGAGACTTCAAAATAGTCAGTCTTAAATCAAGAAATATGGTACATGGTGGTGAAAACTGGACAAAATCCAGAATGATTGGAATTATATTATGTGTAATCCTTTTTAATAGATTTATGGCTGGGAAAATCAAATAATTTGATGTGTTGTGTTCTTGTGTTACCATTTAGATTAGATTGACTTTATTAGTCCCACAGTGGGGAAATTCTTTTGAAACAGCAGCAGTAGTGAGAAATACATTTTAACAGTATCCGTAGGATCAAAAATAACGATATAAGAACAAAGAAAAATCAATATAAATCAAACAATTTCTCGCTGTATAATTTATTCTTCTCTTTTAACCTGTTTTCATTAGGAACTACATAGACACATATTTTTTTTCTCTTTTCTTCTTTAGTTCATTTTATCTTTCCTCTCTTGACCTCCTTTTCCTACAGAGTGCAGGTTGCTCTGAGAATCAAAAGGCGAAAGACAAAGGATGAAGATTGAAACACGCTCCTCAATGGGCTTGCAGTGATTCGAGTACAGCCGCAGTGACTACTTCATATTGCTTTTCAAAGTCCAAACATAGATGGAATACTTTACAAACTCAAACAGAAAATAAATATCAATTTATAAATACACAAATCAAAGTTAGATGATGATTGATGCAGAAATAAAGAATGGCATGACTGCCAGACTTGGAATGTTTTGAAATGAATTGCTTGTTGTAGCTGTGAAGTTGCACAGAAAGCCAGTCTTATACTAAATGTTGGCCTTATTCTTGTTTAAACTTAAGACTTGTTAATTGTGCTATTTTTGACAGCTCTCCCACCATTTTGGCAATGTGGGACAATTCACTGTTCCATGTACAAGACAAATTAACATAGACACTCAAATTACCCCGACCATTTGGGACCTGATGTCACATCTAAACATAACACCTTCAACTGGAATTTCATAAAAGCTGTATTATGTGTTAAAACTAGTGTTGAATAGAAAGCTTAATGTCTTGAATTTCCAAAATCACAAAACTGAAGCGCAGTACCAGTAGTTTGCAAAGCCAAAAAAGAAAAAGAAATCTGGAAAGAGGCAATACTGGGCTACCAATCCCACATTTGGAGTTAAATTTAGATTGTGTGAACACCCCATTTTGAATGAACCAAGAGATAAGGTTTAAAGGGATTGACATTAAGTGTTTTTTTCAAGGGTCAGGGTTACTTCATTGTCATCAGCAGCTGTGTACACATACATAGTTTTATCAGACAACGTTACAATAGAGACAACAGATAATAGATAACACAGGAGTATATGTGAACCTTTCAGAATTATTATTGTGTCATTCGTATGATTATTATTTTCTATCTCTAATTAGTAAAGAGAAACCAGGTTCTGTTATAGTATAGAGGTTTATATAATGCTAATATGGCCCCCTGTGTTAACTACGATAGCTGTTTAAACTGTAATTCATTCTGTATAAGAGCATCTGCCCAATGCATGTAAAAATGTGTTGATTACATATTGTGAAGTTAAATAAGACAAATGGAGGAGGTACAAGTTTATTAGTGACTACAAATGTGACAATATCTATGAAAAGAATAATGAATGCTGCATAACGTAGCTACAAACCATATATATGGTCTGTTTCGGAAACACTGGTGGACAACAACTTGGCTGGCCCCCGGAGAGGCCGAGAGCAATGGCAGAAAGAGAAGTTGCATGCTATTTAGAGGGGCGTCTCCTGCCACTAGCACATTGCCTTAATGAGCAACAAGGTGTCAAAACAACTCAGACTCACCGGTGTGCTTTCCTCTTGTTTGTCTCTCACAACTCTAACCACAGACACAACAAACCTCTCTCTCGCTTCCCTCTCCAAGACAGAGCCAGGCAATGAGTCCTGCTAGGTCAAAGTCACACTGGACCATTTTCAATAGAACACCCTGTTAATGAATTAACAGCGCGCGTTTACTCCCCTCTCTTTAATTCGGAGAAGAACAGGGTGGCAACCCGGCTGCCTGATTAAATTAGAAGTTCACGGAGGAGGCTGGAAGTAAATTTAAAGGAAGAACAGTCCAGCTCTGTGAAATGCATCTTAAAAGGACAAACTGCTTGTTTACTCTTGCATTGTTTGCCTACCAATGATTGCCTTAAAATTGAGTCATTAAAAGTATTTTGCTTGTTTGTTTTTGTTTGGACCAAGGTCAGGGTACACCATGAAACTTTCAGTACTCAGTTCAGTTTACTCTGTATCTACCAGGCTAATTGTGTTTTGATGTTAGTTTACCATTTTGCCATAATTTATCTTGTGTCTCCTGTTTTGAGGACAGATAGGTTTGAAAGAAAACTTCATCACAATATTTCCTGTCCTTTTTCCTCTTTATTTTGGTGGCCGTCGGTGAAGTTTACAGCTGAGGTTCCTTAGCTAGGTAGTTTAGTTGGTTTGCTCTCAATCCCGAGTTATGAACAGGAGAGAGTAGTAAATATACTTTATCATTTTTGAGACTCCACTACCTTTCCCAGGATTTCAATTACTGCACAATACTGTGAAGTATAATCTACATTTTACCAATCCTTCCTCTAGACGCAGAATATCCAGTCCTAGCTTAGCAACTGCAAATGGGTACAGTCATGGCAAATCTTCAGAAGTCTATTTGGGTAATATTTTACCAGTATCTCTATTGGACCTGTTTACTTTGTTCATCAATAGAGCTCGCAATTCATAGGCTTTTATGTACGCTCTGCAAAGTCTCCACACTAATTGCCAAGAGTGAAGAAACTGAAAGGCAGAATTTTATCTTTATCTTTTATTGTTTACAGCGGTGACCTTGTCAAACAAGAGTACTTCAATGCACTAAACATCTAGAGGATTGAAATGTGTCAGTGGCTGTCAAAGTCAGTCCTCTCTCTCCAGTACATTCATGTTACTCCTGAGGTTTAATGTGTTTTTGTGAACCTGTGCAAAATATTTAGATAATGTGCTTATTTAAAATGCATCCACGTGTTAATAATCTTCCTAGGACTGAAAGCCATCCTGTGATAGATAAGAACCTGCATTTCAAGGAACATTCTGTGTCCTTTAGAAGCAAAAGTTATTATATGATATTTGTACATTTTCATAATCTAATGGTTTAAGGTAAAATAGAAAGCCTGCAATCAGAACAGAGAGAGTATGGGATCACTGCATCTTAACCCTTATAAAATTTTCAGGTCTGTGAGACCCGTTTTCAGTTTTTAGCTTAAGAAAAATTATACAAATAAATATTTTTTCAAACTGAGATTAATTGGCCGTGACATATTTTCTATGAGGAATTTAAATATAAAAAAGAGTGGCATTTCTATTCATAAATGTGATTTAACAAAGGTAAAGGAAACAAAATTAACATGTTTTGTTTATATTACTTGCAAATGGGATGAAGTAACATCTGATGAGAATTTTAACAAAACAGGTTTGAATATGTTGAAGCCCCAAAATGCAATGGGTCCACCAGACCCAGCAGGACTCCCTGTGTAACCAAAAACGAAGACCCTAGAAGGGATAAAGGGTCTTCAAAGCATACCATTTAGGATATCGACCAAGAGACACTACTCTAAAAGGTTGATACCACCCCAGAGACAGTACTCTAAAACCACTTATTTATTTTCTTTAACATTAAAGATCATCTCATGGACATATTGCTTGAGGAAGGATCAGAAGCTAGTCAGTCACTCAATGCAGCATGTTTTGAGGAGCTAATTCTTTCTTTAGTCAATACATTTGTTTCACACACACTTTCATAATGGCTCATAAGGGAACAGGAAAGTTTCTCTGAGCTCCTGAGGCAAGGAACTGTGTTCAAGAGTATGTGTTTATAGGCACTAAATCTGAAAAGTGCCTTTAAAAGTCCATCAATGCATAATGCAATGAGTAAGGGCAAGTAAACGGAATACAAATCAAGGGCATCTGAGCAGTGGGTGATGATATTTGATTGCTGCCTGCATCTCTCTTTAACCAATGGATCAGGCTTCACTACAAAGCTGAAAGCCTTTAAAACTGTGAAGACGCTTGTGCTTTGCTTTCTTTAAGACCTTCAAGCATCCACCTTGCCTCAATGCCCTTTAGCTTTCTAGAGCTGGCATGAGCAATATATCAGCTATTTGAGGTTAGTATACAAGCAAAAAACATTTTAACACATGAAAGTCAAAGAGAAATACACCACTTGCCACAAATAGTATGGTTCTAAATGTGTAAGAAGATATTATATTGTGTTGCATTATTCTCAAATCATGTTAGAGACGTCAAAATAAAATTATTTTTTTCCAATTATCATCATATTCCATCTAAATTTTGCATATTCAAATGTTTTTCAAGGTACTTTCGCTGGTTAGGAACTTTTTCACAAACAATGGCCGCTAAGCAGAGGGAGGAGAAGGTTTTGAAGTCTGTGTGCCTATTTATTATAAAGTCAAGTAAGCCTCCAAGTTATATTAGCTGCCCAGCTAAGTGGCTGCATGGTTACTACAAGTTTACACTTTCAGGGCAACTGTCATTCAGCTTAAAACAACAGTGAGATACAAACATTACAATTATCTCACAAGTAACAGACTCCAGTTTCACTGGTTTAAACATTGTGTACCCTTTGTAGGCATGCTGGATAATTTATGATGAGTTATCCTTGTGAATTCAGGAGATTAAACAGTTTTTAAAAATTATTTCTTTTTTTGGGGCTGTGGGATAAGCAAGATTGTTAAATGTATTGAATGTACATTCTAAATATACACAAATGTTTAACAATTTTTTAAATGTTTATATCTGACCCCAGAAGCCTGTTTATCATTGTCTACTAATTATAATTTAGTCGTGTTTGACACTGGATTTCTTAGCAGATACAGCAGTTGGTGTATTATGATGACCAAATCTGTGCTCCTGTAGCAAAGGAAATTACTTGGGTTCGATGTGAGTAAGAGCACAGTTTAAACCTGCCATCACATACAAAAGAAATAAATGACTGAGTGCCTTTAGAGTGAGCAGCTGCAAATTCAAGCAGCGTTTTGAAGTGCTACCAGTGGACTAAAACATATTAACCTAGCTAACCTAGCTCTCTGTGCAACTGCCTCAGTGGCCCAGTGGACTGGTCAGTGCCTGTGTGTGTGCTGTGTTATTGCATTACCTCAAGCTGATGGTCAGGCTAAAGCATGACTAATCTGTCCTGGGCCTTGGAATTGCCCACATCGTGGGAAGAAGTGGAACTGGTTTATTGCACTCTGAAATAGAACACACTCTCAGCATATGGATTTGAGATTAAAAGCGTTTTCCCATGTAACACTGCCGAAACTGTTCACACACCACAAACTGACAAAAATAAATCAAGACCAGTACCAAGCGCACAAGTAAAAAAAATAAAAATAAACCAAAAAAACTCAGTGCTTTGGTATAAGTATGAGGCCCCTGGAGTCTGTTATCATTTGGGGGATATAATCAGATGTGCATGTGGTTTTCCTCAGCATCGCCTTCTTATTTATATTGATGGTCTCTATGACCACCAAAATGTAGGAATTGAATTAGTTAGCTAATGAGTTGGCTTTTGAAGTGTTCTGGAGCAGCATAAACACAGACCATTGGGAGCAGCACTAAGCCAATATCCCCTGCGTTTCTCTTTAGCGATGTCCAATAGAAACTCAGCCAAGGACAAAAAAAAAAACACTACCAAACTGAACAATATGTAGTGGGTTTGTCATGCTGATCAGAAACTGATCAGAGACCACCATCAGTTATTTACCTTTAGATCAATCACACAGTCTGGTCAATATAATAAATACATGTAAAGCATGAAGATGAAGACTTATAACCTGAATTTCCATCTACTAATATGATGCCAGAACTAAAACACCAATCAGTTGTAAGTCTTGTAGAATTATTTTCTTTTACAATGCAAGCAGTTCCTAGTTTCACACAAAAAATGTAATATATGTAATGTAATATAACTTTAGTTAACTCAGTTCAATTAATTAAATTGAACAGTGGTTTCAATGGTGGATGAAACATGTAAATATGCAAAATAACAGTCTATTGTGTTCAGAACAAAAGCTTTTATCTGAAATCTCAGGAAATATTAACACACCTGGAAAAATCACGCACCCATTCATCGTGAAATGTTCTCATACAGAATTATTGCTTTAGTTGCATTTATTGCATTTACCCATTTCTGATGCTCTCCTCACTACAGCCTAAGCAGTATTTCTATATTTGATTCAATTAAATAAATGCATGAAAAGGCTATAGGAATTAGGGAAAAGGATAACCAAACATTGTTAGTCTGACTAGCTTAATCACTTTATAAATAATAAAAAAAAAGTAAGAATAAGGATCAACTAACTCCTGGGAATATCTCAAGCATGAGAGGCATCTTCCACATTCCATTCTTTTCATCAGACCCTGAGGTTCCCTACAATAAATTGGTATAGTACTGCAAAATTGTCTTTTTTTAAACCACTCTTTTAATTATTTCTCTGTCTGCGTACACAAGTCCCGCACTGGGCCGCCTTGAACCAGCCATTTGATCCGTTGGTGCTGCCACTCACTGATCTGCTTTGATGTGCTTTGCTCCGAGAACAGTCTGGCCCAAAATAAAGAAAAAAACATCTCTGCAAATTTTACATCTAACCCTCACACTCATGTATCTCACGACCACGCTCCGATCTTAACCCTCAAACAAAATTAGCCAGGCTCCGAGCCAGAAATGTATTCTGAGGAGATGCAATCACAGAGATGTGCAAAAAACTCATACCAGCTGCTGTGAAATATTGAGGGCTTTCACAATGAGTGATCAGTCGTGCTTCTGCAGTGCCATCTAATGCACTCTGTCTGAAATGAACACGTCCTTGACTGCTGGGACAACTGCTAAATTGCTTATTGACCCACGGCTTTGTTCACCTATTGGGGCAGCTGTCATCCTCACCACTTTACCTATAGATCACAGTGCCTTCTTTTTCATATCGGGGTCCATCCCCCGCTGTTGATCAGTGAAGATTGTGAAATTAACAATCTTAGAAATCCTGTAGAATACCAGAGACTAAACCTGCACAAGATCCCTGTTCCCTGTCCAAAGGAAGAGACTGCACTGTGCCAGTCTTCATTAAAAATTGGCACAAGAACACAAAAATAGAATCAACGCTTTTAGATTTAGTTCCTATCTTGACCTTCAGCTGTTCAATGTATGTCTCTCTCTTTCTCTCTCTACCTATGTATTTATCTCTATATATACACACACACACGTACACCTACACATGTTACCCCTTATATCAGTCCCACTGGCCGTTCAGGCGCCCTTTCTTGTGAACAGTCACAAGCTAGTTCATCTTTTTCTCTTCATCATTTGTTAGCCCTTTTCCTGTTCATCTACGGTCAGAGCCCCCAGTGAGCAGGTGTTTTTGAGGTGGTGAATCCCTTTTAGCACAGCAGCAACTCCAGGCACCTCGGTGGCTATTATTTCTGTGGATTATATTTAGTAACAGATTGAGAAACCTCAGGAGAAAGAAAGGCAAACCCAAAAAGCACTGCTGCCATCTAATGGCAGTAATGAATAAGGCAACTAATTTATAGTGAAAATTTAGAAAGTTAGTCAAACTGTCCTTTGTTGAATTTGGGGCTAGCCTGTAGTTGTGATAATAACAGATAGAAAGACAAAACTTTAGTAGAAGTAAAGTGGTCCCTTATAGCCATGCGTAAACACATCACAGCACACAGAAAAATTCTTTCTCTACATTTAACCTATTCACCGAGTGAAGCAGTGGACTGCTACCAACAGGGGCGCCGGTGAGCAATGTGTGGGGACAGTACCTTGCTCAAGGTTACCTCAGTGGTGCCACTAGCTGTCCTGGGATTTTAACCTATGACCTTCAGATCATAAGGACAACTGCCACCATGTATTTGTATTCATGGCCAGGGCTGGACTGGCCATCAAGCATACCGGGAACAACCTCGAGAACGCCAGTCTGGTTGGCCGTTCTGGACTCAAAATGCTTGGGCCGATTTTTTGTCCCAGTCCAGCCCTGTCCATGGCTTAAATGTTGGGCTTTTAAAAGTTTCTATAAGTTGCTATTATTTATGAAGCTGTATTTTTAAATTAAATGGAGTGAAACATCGACACGTTCATCCAGATTCAGTTGGCCTTATCTCTCTCAATAACTCTGGATTAGGAGTGACTCATCCTCCCGGATGTTTTCCCAGAGAGTTAAAATGGTGTGGAGCAGGAGGATTAGAGGAGATAAGCTTTGCCGCAGTGGAGAAGTTACACCCCTATTTTTTTTCTTGCAGGAGGACAGAGCTGGGTCATGATATCCAATTCAAACATAAGTCTAAGAAAAGAGGAACAGTTTTAAATATTATTTTCCTGTGGGTGAAGATGAAGTGTTGACCACTCGAGAAAGCTGATGAAAAATAACTGCCTGAAGAGTCTGAACATGCCTCATAGGCCATCATTTACATTTACGGCATTTAGTGGACACTTTTATGCAAAGCGACTTCCATTCCATAACTACAGGGGACTCCCCTGGAGCAACTTGGGGTCAGGAACCCAGTGGTAGTATGCTGAAAGTAGGATTAAAGCCAATGACCTCTTGGTTATGAGGCAATTATCCTACCCACTAGGCCACCTCTAGGTTATACTGAGATATACAAATACTGTTTAGAGAAACAACTGCTTCTTGAGTCTATTTCAGCTCTAGATTCCTCACAAGATTTTTTATAACTCTTTATAATACACTGAATGATTCACAGTAAAATTGAACCAGACATTGCATGAAAAAGACCAGAATACACAACTGTATGATCTCCTTTATGTACAGTGCTTCATCACATTATTATCTCATTATTATACAAGTAAAAATACTAATAATTAATCGTATTATAAGTGTAATGAAAGTAACAATGTGTAGTAATGTTTATGGTGTGATTCGGGGTTTGCAAATGTGAGTAAATATTATATGATTTGTTTCTATTTAACAACAGCTTGTTATAAAATAGTACAATAATGTATCCTTCAGCAAAGCTGAAAATAAAAATACTAAAAAACTAGTCTGCACTTTTGCCATCATGTGATATGATGGAAACACCTGGGGTTCACATTAGATGCCTAAAGAAACATTTTTTCAGTTCATAGCCCATATAGGTCCAGGGGAACCATCAGACTGCTCTCAAGTCATGCCAGAGCAAGTACACAACATTTACAAAACACCTAGACACCCCCTAATAATTCTGATGAGCAAATTCATTCCGTAGAATAAAGCACCATTCTGGAGCAACCACATATGAGCCTGTAGTAAAAAACCCACTAGCACCACCCAGTGTCTTT
>JBBPDH010167957.1:0-18768 GCA_037974565.1 Clupeocharax schoutedeni | reverse complement strand
CACACACGCACGCACACACACACACACACACACACACACACACACACACACACACACGCTCAACTGAATGGCTTTCGTTCTCTTAATTACATGGTAAACACATGCAAACCCGTTCCACCCATTCAATGAAAACTTACTCCACAACTGTGTAAATACTGTATTTATTACATACTGTAAATTGTATCTAATCCTGTTGCTGCTATTTGTTATTTTTGCACTTATTTTGCTCTCTTTGCAGTGTTTGCATTTTTGCACACCTAACAACTCTGTTGCTTGAATACAGTATTGTGATGAAAAGTCCAGAGCAAAAAGAGTCAAGACCAGAAAATCTAAAAAGCCAACAAATCAAGTTCGTGATCAAAAAGGGTAAATCCGAGAAACGGAAACAGGTCAAAAACAGGAACGTGAACAACAATGAGAAAGCCTTGGTAACTAGGCAGGGCTTACTGTACTTTGCACTGTAGAGATGTCAGAAGTGGGTGTATATATATATAGTTCCTGTGCCTAGTATTCAGGTGATCCTGATCTCTGCCTAATTGGTCTGGCTGAAAACCTGGAGTCTTGTTCTGGAACCTGGACTCCACTTCACCTCCTGTTTCAGACCTTACAAGTATACAGTAAACCCCCATTTTTACGCAGATCAGGAGTCACACATTCAGTTACACTCAGATTTGTTTTGAGAACCGAATTCATAGTTTTACTCACATTTTTTTTTTTCATAGAAACCCTCACAATAATGTGGAAACTGCAATTTTTTTCTGGATATTTTCACACACGAGGGGACTCTAGAAGACCTTTCCAACGAGCCCTTATTTTTAATTTTAGTCCAAGTAGATCAGTGGTTGTCCATCTTTGGACCACTTTTGGTAGGTATTTAGCAATCCAGTACAAGGAACCACAACACCTCTGACCCAGTCATCTTTCCATCCCTATTTGGCTCTTGTCTCTCTCAAAAATGAACCTTGCCCAGCTTCCAAAAAAGTAACTTCAATAACTGACAATTGTAATTGTAGACAATCAGAGTTATTCACTACAGCTGTTAGTAGTTTTAACATTGTGGGTGGTTGGTTTATAGTTGTTATTAAATATTAAAGCCTTTCACGGGGCACACACACAATTTTATCATTTGATTGGCTGAATGGCAGAATGCATCGGATGATTGGCCATTTACTGCGACTGCAGCCATGGTCAGCATGATGCATGAAATTAGGAGTGATGGCACTAACAAGAGCCCACTGTTATGTCAGATGCGTAATTGGACACGTCTGACAGTAACAGCAGATTATGCCAGCAGATTTGATCAGAAGAGGAATTGATTACATATTTGACACCTGTTCATTAGCATAACTATGTTAATCTATTATGCAGATGCGTGCCAGGCATGGGATGGTGCACGGCACCATATTTGATCTTAACCAGCTGTGGTAAATATACAGCTTCTACTAGATTTGAACGTTAAAAGGTATAATGTGAAAATATCTTTCTGGACACATTTTCTGAGCCAGAATCTGAATCGGAAAACCTTATTGATCCCGGAGCTAATTGCTTATGTTATGATTGCACAGAGAATTATTTATAAAGTCTATATAAACATCTGCAGGAAAAAAATGTAAAAAATTTTTTAAAAATCCAACAGATGCGCCTGGCGGGCATAACAATTTTGTTCTTGTGCTTGCATTTGTTTTTTTACATATTTGCTGGAGTATAAAGGACTATACAGGAAGTATAATGAATGTAAATGTGTTTTGAATTTGCTCTAATTTGGAAGCCTGTTTTTGTTATAAAGCTGAACTGGCATTGTGAATTATGTAAACATTTAGAGGAGGTCACTAGTCTTACTGATTAATTGTCATGCCTGCACCACACCACCAGCTGCCTGGGTCTCCGGAGTACTGAGCCTGGGCCCCCCTGCTGCAATATTCACCTTGGTTTCTCCCAATCACCCGCACCAGCCTCTCGTCAGCCTAGCAGTACCTGATCCAACACCAGAGATTACAAACCAGGCCTTCTCACCCAACACCAGTGCCTGACCTCATAAATGCTCTACAGAACAAATTCCCACAGAAACATTTGAAATGATTGTGGAAAGTATTCCAAGAAGAGTGTAAGCTGTTCTAGCTGCAAAGCGGGGACCAAGTCCATATTAATGTCATTAAAGTCCCTTTTGGTGTAATGGTCAGACATCGCAATAATTATAGACCTATGCTGGGCCCCCCTGCTGCTATATTCACCTTGGTTCTCTCCATCAGCTGCACCGGCTCCTTATCAGCCTAGCAGTACTTTAGCCTATCCTGTTCCAGAGCTAAACTATCTGTTCACCACCGTACCAACTGTCTGGTCTTTGCTGTGTCTTGTTTGTGTCTGTCTGCCTGTCTGCAGCTCCGACTCTGCCCACCTCTGACACTTTATCCAGCTCACGGTGTGATGAGGGCACAGCTACTGCATCATCCTGCCCAAACTCTGGACTGCTCACACGCTCAGAGACCCGAACTGTATTGACCTCCATGATCACGGAGGAACAAAACTATATCAAGAAAGGGAGTGCACTGTTGCATCTGTGCCCTTGTGTTTGGCATTTTCTTCACCAAAAAGAAGAAACTGCCTCGACTTGCATCCTTTCTGACCTGAATATGACACTAATTCAGTTCATTTGGACGAATTCCCACAGACTGAAGAGTTTTGCCAAAATAAGAGATCATCTGCCTTTCTGTGTTCACACATTTTAAAGATTGTCTGTTCTAAAATTATTCCAAAGTCAAAAAAATGGCATCGACTTTAAAACTTTATCATTGCAACTTGCCCTCTGCATCTATTTAAAACTTGGGTAATAAATAAATGAACAAACTAGGTGCCTTCAGTGCTGATGGGTAGGTTGGTGGTGTGTCTAAAATCATTTACTTACGTGAGTGCACTTGAATGTAGTGCTTAGTGGGCACTGAGCACTTCCTTCTGTAGTACACACTGCCGGGGGTTTTTTCAAATGCCGCTAAAATGGAATGTGTTGGTTGAAGTGACATAAAAGTCCTAGGAAACTATTGTGGACCAGCAAAAGAACTGCTTTTTGCTTTCACTGATTTAACCCTATTTGACTTTCAGTTCATGTTTAACACCTGTAAACGTTCACAGTGGAGTACATTTGACTCCATGCATAGGGGCTCCAAGCCTTTTATTATGTGAAGGCTGATGTTTAACATTTCACCTTGTACATGATTATACTTTAACAAAGAGAATTTAAAGAGTACTTACTGTTGATTGCAGCGGCTTCAGTGTCAAAATAAAGTGTTATGTGCTGTGACAACTAAAGCACAACTGGACAGTGCCAAAAATGATTTTATTTATTTATGGGGTTTTTTTTGTAACTCCAGCTTACTGTATCTAAAATTAAAACATAAACTATGAAATTAAAGTACACAATGTCAGCTTTAACTGATTTACATCAACATACCCTCTGAGTTCAGTGACTGAGGTTTAACCAGGACTGCAATGCAGTAATTTTAATAGCCTGCTACTAGGAAGATGCTAGCCTAGTGGTTAGGTGTGCTGCCCCTGCAATCAAAAGGTTGTGGGTTCACCCACACTGCTCCCTGGGTGCCATTCATTGGTGGCAGCACATTGCTTCACTTGCTGAAAGAATTTCAGATTGTTCACACCGTGTGCTGTGCTGTGTTCATGTGTGACTATAAGGGGCTGATTTACTTTATTCATTGACTTCAGTGACTGAAAGGCAAGCTAAATAGGCTTTTTGGGTCATGAGCAATTTATTTCTTAATCTTCACCTTTCTCTTAATCTTCATCTTTATCTATCCATAAGACTTCAAGACTTTAGAAATCATTTTTGATCTTTCTGTTAAACATGCCATTAGCGATTTTCATCTTGCAGTAAACTCTGAGAACATTCTGGTGCCATCATCATTTTATAGTAGTCGTTAACATGTCTATCTCCTGAAGAGCGCTCTTCATCTATTTCACACTATTTCTTCATGACTGTCATCTACCATCTTTCAGTTCAGGTTAAATAAACTTCCAAACAAAGGTTTTGATTAAACTCAATATTTGGGTTTTCTAGGTAAGGCTAAACTAAGCTCACCAGTCTTTTGTGTTTTCTAGGAAACATTTTGAGTAAGCTCAGTAATCTGAAAATTGTTTTTGTTATTGTTGTGAACTACAGACTCACAAGCTACTCTTCTACAAAACTACTACTACCTACTCTGAACTGTACCCGCTCTCCATTAGCCGTAGAGGGCCAATCTGTCCAACAGTGATCAAACTGTACATCTAAGGCCTTCTCTGGGTAGTTATCTTCATATAAAATGTATTTTGCATTCTCTTCGAGTCGACCAAAAGAGAATGGTTTTCCCTTTTGAGTCTTAATTCCACCCGATGTCTCCTCCTCCCTTGTTTTAGTTACTAGGGGCACAAACCTTGATTTTTGTAAAGTTGCTTTGTGACAACATGTTGAAAAATATGCAATATAAACAAGCTCAGCAATCTTTTCTTTTTTTCCAGATAAGGGTCAGGCTAAGTTCACTAGTCTTCTTATTTTCTGAGCTTAGCTGTTTTTCCCATTTTTCTAGCTAATATATTTGCTGAGCTATTCTCACCAGTCTCTTCACACAAAGGTCACACAATGACCTTCTTTTCTGTTTTGACCCTAATATTGAGACACAAGAGCAACAAACTGCAACTGCCACATCTGGTAAAAACTTCTGTTAGTTCTCTTGTGTATATCTTATTACTGACAGCAATCAATCAGTATAATTAAAAACATTACAATTGTTTCTGGTCCCTTAAAATATGGATGTAACTGAAGCATTACGACTCCTTTGCACATGTAACTTACCTATGTACTCTTTTGTTGCAGCTGCTGCAGTGTGGTTGGTAAAAAACTGATGCAACTTGAAGAATTTAGGCGGAACTCTAAATTTCACTTTGAAGTTCCAGCTATCCAACTAATCCACTGAGTTGGATTATCTTGTCACAAACTAACAGACAAACTAACAACCAAACTTTTACCACCATGCTAACATCTGCTCCATTGCATAAAATGAAGATCATCTGAAATCATAAAACTCTATTTGTATGTATTGTTTTTTACATAAAAATACTGGACTCTCATTAGGTTGAATTTACAATCCGTAAAGCTTGTCCAGTCTCACAGCTTATTTGAAAAATCACATTTGTGAGTAAAGCGTAGGTCAGACACTTCAAAACTTCAGTGGATACTGTATTGGTCTACAGATGTATTTTCTTATGAGCAGGTGTGTATGTGTAGGTTTGTATTGTTCTAGAAGTCAGAGAGTACGAAGTTCTTAAGGTCAGGCTGTCATTGTCGAGAAGTAATACATTAAAGTCGTATCAGGTGTGAATCCTGTCGACAAGTGGCCACAGCATGTGTTCCCCAAGCACATCTTTAATTTCGCTCACAGCGGGACATTAATATGCTGACTACAAGATGAAACAAAAGACACTGTCCCTGATAATAGTTCTGAAATGCTCACACATTTGTATCTAATCTCTTGAGTGGTGGGGGGTGTCGTCTCTTAAATACATATGAGCTGCGGCTCCTCCTTGGGAATTTACTAGTTCTGCTTCAACTCTGATTTGCCATTTTTAGACAGACTGGAAGTTTATGATTCATGATAAGAGTACAAAATATTAATACACACATGTGTTCTTGTGTTGTTGTTTGTGTGCGTTTTCCATTGATCAACAAAACATAATGTTACTGGATACTAATGACTATATATAAGATTCATTAGCTTGCTTGCTCAAGCACACAAGCACACTACTCCTCCCAGAGCTTTTGAGATAGAGACACCGTGCCAACTCCAACACGATGGGGCTAACCTGAAATAGCATGCTTATTCACATACATAGGGAATGAATGGGTAGAACTTAGGAAGAATTATGTCATCCAATCTAGCTGTTAGATTGGGTCAAATAGACCCTGTATAAACTGGTATTTCAAAGTAAATATCCAGAGTTTTATCCTTGTAAAACCACTGAAGTAAGCTAAAAAAAAACAGATAAGGGGAGAGAGGACATTCTGGCTGTGAAAGCTGCCTTCTAAATGATGTTAAAGTCACTTCTATCCAGAGGAAGAGAGAGAACTATAAAACAAAGCCGTTTAAAAGAGAGGACATTCTGGCAGTGAAATCTGCCTTCTAAAAGAGGAGTATAGGCTAACTAGGATGTCTAGAAGTGAGCAAGCACACTTTGCATTTTCTCTGATTACGTCAGTGCATGGATCACCAACCTTTTTGAAACTGAGAGCTACTTCACAGGTCCGGAGCCATTCAAAGGGCTACCAGTTTGATACACTAGAACAGAGTTTACCTAAACTTATCTAAACTTTATGTATGATAAACATGTTTTAAATGTTTTTTTAAGATGCTGTCATTTTCATATCTATATAGATGCAAATGTGATTAAAGAAGAATAGCAACAAGATAAAATTAAATGATAGATGCTGTTCATGGGTAAGTTTTTATTGAACAGGTCCCCAAGCTACTCATGTGGTCCTGGGTCACGTTGGTGACCCCTGCCTCAGTGTCGTAAATGTTCGAGCATTAGTTATTAGTTATGAGCAATTAACTCATTTGATTTGTCACTAGCTCATAGCGTATTTACTCATTAACTGTGTATTACCTGCTGTTATGCTTATAATGAACTGTATTATATAAAGAACTAAAATGAGAACTAACTGCAACTGTGTTCATGATTTATTAAATTTTTCAGAACACTTTACACTAAGAGTGGCAAATTAGTTCGTAATTATCCGTTAATATGTATTTAATGACTCATCTATATATTGGTTGCTGTTAATTAATTACTACTTTCTTGTTCTGTAGTAATTAGCAACTGATTTAGTTAACTGATGGATGTGTTTACTAATGTAAAGAAGTAACACGAGTACCCACTAATATTTGTGTTAGTCCTTTTGTTTTTTTATTACATATTTCTTTCACTATGCTCCTTAATACTTCAAGATTCTTTAGATTCAAGATTCTTTATTTGTCACATACGTAGTCATACAAGTACAACATTTCACATACAGTGAAATGTTTCCTGAACCACTCCTTTCTGACTGTGCAACATTATAAACAATAAGTATTTTTTTTTTAAAAATCTGAAACACAAATAAAATAAAGAAATATAGAAACAAGTAAATATAAGTATAAATGTAAGTAATATAATAATTAAAAAAAATATATAAATCTGAAATTTTCTAAAATTTCTAAAACACAAATCTAAAGTAAGTAACTTAAACTTAAACAAGGAGTACCACAAGATTAGAGAAAATATGTAGGCTGAAAAATTGGTTTATATATATATTTATATAAATGTAGCAGCATGAGTGATCAACTGATTTGATTTACTATTTAAATTAATTTACAATAATCATGTTGACAGATAATGCATGCATATTTACTACTTTATGTGACACATGAACAGATGTATCAGGAAATAAAATAAGATATCTGTAACTTGTCAATCATGTCCAGACAGCTGTAAGTAGCTAAAAATGTGGAGATGTTTTAAAGTGACCAGTTAATAATTGCGTTCCAGAGGACACACTCTATAGACTAATTACCAGATAATTGCTCTTCCCCCAGCTGTAGCTCTCATCAGAGACTTTTACAAGTCATTTTTACCAAGTCCAAGTCTTTGTGCTCGAGTCCAAGTCAAGTCTCAAGTCTTTAAGTGGTAATGTTTACAAATGGCAACTCTAAATGCGGCATTTTTGAGCTGTAATGGTTGAGCTCTAAATGTTTAGAAGATGTGCTAATTACAATTGCCTTTTGCTAAGTAGGTGGCGAGACTGCATGCTGTGATATGTCCTCACCAACATGGAGGATTTTCCTTAAATTATCTTAAATCTAAATGTTAAATATGAAAAATATATCTCACACTCTAAATGTGAAGCTTCACAGTTAGATAGGGCTAACGAATCACAACACCCAAGTCCGAGTCAAATCTTTGAGGGCAAGTGTAAAATCAAGTCACAAGTCTTTGTTTGTGCGACTTAAGTGCGAGTCCTCATCTCTGGCTCTACATCTCCTAACTGTACCTACACTGTTAGCCACATACAGCCAATCTGTTCAACAGTGATTACATTTCTATAGTTAGTTTTTCTAGTAAAAACAATTTATTTCTCTCTCTTTGGGTCGAACAGAAGGGGTTGGGTTCCCCTTTTGAGTCTTTGGTCCTCCCGAGGTTTCTTCCTCCAGGTCATCCAGTTGTTCCTCGCTTCTGTCGCCCTTAGCTTCCTCACTAGAGGCTCGGATCATGATTTTTGTAAAACACTGGTAAAAAGCGCTATATAAATAAAATTATATTGAAACTGAATATTGGTACTGATGAAAGTTTTTCCTGCTTCATTTTAGTAAACTTACATATCAATTCAATGTCTGGGTTAGTTTCCACCAGATACTCCTCCCACAATCCAAAGACATGCATGTCAGGCGAATTCAAGATGCTAGGTATGAATGTGTGTCCATTAAATAATTAAATAATTAACATTAATAAACATTAAATAATTGGTTAATGGCACATTATGAAGCACTTAGTCAGTTATAAAGTAATCTAATATTTAATGAATAGTAAATTAAATAGTAATACTTGGCAGAATAATTCATCTTTAATTTGTAACCCTCAATGTAGCCACTCCGCCTTGTATAGTACACTCAGGTATAGTACAACAGGTTATATAGCATAGTGTACTCTATAGAACAGTGTACTCACTTACTAATAGCTAATTGCTTGATTACTAATAACTAATAACCAATAATGAGGAATTAATGACTTATTAACACTATTATGATGACCCTTAAATCATCAGTCCTTAAATCATCATTCTTCAGTTCACCTAAGGGTTAACTTCCCTGAAATGAGGTTCTCAACCGTACAAATATGTTTTGTCTAACAAAGAGCAGGGAGATATCCAAAAATGTCAAAATTTACATGTTTAACTATCATTGTTTGTATCATGCTCATGCACACACATTCACAACCTCTTCCCCCTCTGTCCTTTCAGGTGGCACATTGCCTTTCAGGGAAGCATAAAGACCACTTTTATTTCATTGTGTCAATCATATTCAGTAAAGTAATGCAGTGAGTGCAATGAGGATTCACTATGCAGGAAACAACACACAGAAAAGAAACTAAATGAATGGTTTATTTCGGTTTAGCTAATTACAGTAATAGGCCTCTTCTGTAATTAATGCTATCCTGGCAGAACTTTTGCAATCATATTATGAGCACCCCAAAAATTAAATGTGTTACAGCACAAAATATCTGCCGCCTTTGCCGAGGCCGTTTTAAGTGTGAAGTAAGTGTGTTCACCCCCCCACAGTGAAAAACAGTGTAGAGTTCAGCCTCCAGACGGAAAAAGCTGCAGGGCTCTATTATTGTCGTTTGCCCTTCATACCACTGACCGTCAGCTGCAGAGTAATTACATTTTAAATGATTTTACATACAACTGCTGCAGCATTACGATTTTAATTCGTGCAAATCACAGAAGGGAAAAAAATTTTAATCGAAAAAGAGGGTAAAAAAAAAAGAAAAGAAAAGGAAAAAAACTCCATTCAGTGCTTCACCCCGCCCTGATAAATGCTCACCAGCTCGCTCTGCCTCTGGTGTCCATTTATAATATTTAATTATTTATTTATTTACTTAAGTCTGCATAATCATTTTGGCTATAGGTGATATAGGAACAAGCCTGAGCTGGGCAGAATGCATTATGTATGAGCAAGAGATACCGCGGGGTGCCAGAGGTTTGCAAGATACGAGCGCGATTTCCCAAAATCGTCTCTTTCTTTATCGCACAAAAACCTCTCAGACAAGGAGGAACAAGGCTGCCAGATTGAGCAGAGTGTGTGTAATGAATAAAATTGTAAGGAGATGAGGCAACTGAGATTAATAACATATAGTAGCCTATTCACACTCCTCTGCAGCTGAGTCATGCTTCTTCTCCACTGCTTTATACCACATGGCCAAATCGCTAACGCCGCAACAAGTAACACCTACAGTGGACGACTGTGACCAGCATAACTGTACGGGTCACAGTCCATCTAAAAGCAGTTTGAACCTGATTTAAACATTTATCAAACAGTTACATGAAAGCTTTTAGCATAGCTAATGACGGGAATGGAACTAATGGAATTAACCCTGCAACATCCTTTCACTAAACCTTCACTGAATGTCCAGAAGTGTAAATGTAAAGTGACCATTTGTCATCATAGCACACAGTTTGAGCAACACAAAGTTCTTTCTCTGTATTTTACCCATGAATGTAGAGGCTAATAACAGATACTCATTTTAATGAACGAATTCAACTACATTAGCATCTGTTGCCAACAAAAATGTTTTTTGCACGCATAGCACATAGAGTCTCTAAAATAAGGCAAGGTTAATAGAATAGCATGCTCTGGATCAGCCACACATGAACCTAAGAACAAATAGAGGGCCATTCAATACATGAGTTGGACTTGCATTGACACCTGCTGTCTTTTAAATGTGTTTAAATGAAGAACACTTGACCTGTTGAATCTTGTCAGATGAGTGGCAATGCCTGGGGTGAGAACTCTCCTCATGGTGCAATATGGTGGTTGGTTTGGGGATTTACTTGATCACACCACCGACCTGTCCACACCATTTTCTGCTGCACATTCTTTTCCGATTCGTTTACTTCATTAAAGATGGAAATTATACCCCACTTTGTGCTCCCCAGTTATTTACCATGGTGGCGAGCTTGTTGTGGCAATAGGTATAAGGCTTAAAATGGCGTGCAAAATTGACATTATCAGCTCTTACAACCAGGAGCATTATTTCTTTTGGTAATTACTTCCTCTGGGTTTCCGAAAGCTGAGGTTTCATTGGTTCGCTGGTTGCGGTGAACACCGCATCACTGATTCACTGACACACCTAGGGCGAGGGGCAAGCAGTAGATCAGAGATAAATGACTTCATTAGAGTGCAGCTCGCACTGGGCTGGAATCATCTGCATATCCCCATCTTGCCAAAGGAGATTATGAACTTCATAAATCAATATGTTTCAGTAATAGAATAATCCTCCCTGTTCACAAGCAGACATGAGTCCAGATAAAAGGACAGTCTTAAGCATGCTGTGGAGTCGTGAGAGAAGATGCATACTGCTGAGGCCAAGAGCACAGGCTTCATTCCCTCAAGGGTTTCTTCCCTCACATTTGTAACTTCACACAACTCGCACAACAAATGAACACAGGCAAGCCGATATGCAGCCATGGACGAAAATAAGACCACTTTTTCTGTTCACTGTTTGTACTATTTGCGGCAGTGCGTGTGTGTAACATGCACAGTTTGCTATTCTTTCTGAACTATTGCAGTGTGTGTAAACAGGAAGAAATGTCTCCATATGTGTTGTAAGTGCAGTAGGGTTTGTAGAGCAGCTTTTCTATGTGCTGTATTCCAGCAGCTTCAGTTTCTGATGGGATGAAACAGAGTCACACCTGGACACACTATACACTTAACATCACTATTTAATTATTGCAATTGTAAAATAATGTAAGTGTTGTGTCTTGTACTCTACTGTTTACTTTTAAAATATCATATTTTCGCTTCTCTTGACTTTTCTATGGCTTATGTTGCTCCGGTATTGTTTGGTGGGTGTTGGCTAATTATTATTTGACAGATGTTGTGTAGGTGCACCGAATGTGCAGCATTACGGTTAAATAGTTTAAGCTGTTTACAGGTTTAAGAAAACCTGTTTACGTCGCTCTGGATAAGAGCGTCAGCCAAATGCCTTAAATGTAAATGTAAATGTAGTATAGTTTAACGTTTCCAAGGTATAATGAATGATTTATACATATTATTTTTCATTTTTCTTCAGTTTTTTGTTTGGAATTTCGAATCACGTGTGGTCAATAGTGTATAAAACAATAGTGACATGCACGTTTTACACAGACACACTCTCACAAATTACAAAAGCAAAAAACGGAAAAAAATGATGTGGTCTCTTATTTTTTCCATGGCTGTATTTCAAGACAATTGAAAGTCCAAAATAGGTAAAAAAAACTTTATTAGTAACATTATCTATGATGCTCTGTGCTAGCTAGTCTTGCTAAATGCTAGTCAAATTGTACTCACTACTTCAAGCTAGACCTCAGCACCGACTGAACCACAGAAACAGACAAGCTTATCAAACTCCAACTGGAAGTCGATGAAAAGGATATCGCTTGCATAGCCAGAACTTTTCCTCTCTAATGGAAAAAACAGCACTTGAGAAGCAGGCATACAATCAACTGTTGAAAGAGGTGCAGCTAAGTGCTTCCCTCCGCTCTGCCTGGTGAGGCTATAGAGCTGCTCTGATTGAACAGAATCTCAGTGGTAATTGTATAGAGCTCCTCTCCCGACCTTCTCTGTCAGGAGTGAAATGGGGGCCATCATTCATCGGTGCCATTACTGGCCTGCCTGCCGTGAATAATGCAATTTGTATCCTCCATGGAGTGCATCCAGAACAACAGCCACTCCAATAAACAAACAGCCCATCAGAGTGGAAATCCACTTAAAGGAGTGGCCAGGCCAAACCTCTGGGTATTAAATACATGCTCAGAGGGCATGATTACACCTTCACAAATCTAACCCTCTGTTAACTGAGCATGAGTAGGATCCTGCTACACTAGATACGTTATCAGATAGAAGATGAACTCAGAGACGGAAGCCATGTTACATTCAACCAAGCAAAAAATGGCAAAAACCACACTCACTCAAATTTACGGACAGATGCAGCACGATGCATCATATTTCTTCTATTCTGTTACAGCATAACTAGTGATCGGTTCAAATTCACTGCCATAATTAGACCAAAATCACATTACAAAGGAGCAAATCTAATTTTGATATCCATCAACCCTATTCTAACCAAGTTAGATCAACCTGATTCTACCTTCTGATTATGATCATGAAGCACCAACTGGATTGTGCTTAATAATAAAAAAATCACAAGATAGAATACACCCTGATTCCACCTTATGATTATTATAAATCATCCGATTGGTTCCCAACTCTTAGTGACCATATAGACGGTATTTCTGGCAAATATCTTGTGCTTGGCTTTTCAGGCTTCTTAACTGCTTGTTCATTATATCTCTGATTGTATCCATCTGTCTTGTTGCTGCCCCTTTTTTTCCTGTTCTAAGCTTAATTGTCTTTTCCAATGAATTGGTTCTTTTCATAATATGTCCAAGAATCAATTTGTTTGTTTTCTTTGCCCTAAAGGGTACTTTTAAATGTCTTCACCAGTTCAAAGGCATCAATATTTCCTCACTTCCTGCTTTTTTACCATCCAGCTTTTACAAACATACATGAATAAATACATACAGAAGAAGCATAGACTGAATAATTATATTTTTGGTGTATTTCTTTACAGCTGGCTTTTTGTTTATAACTGATGTAAACAGGAAAAATGTGCCCCACTGCTTCATCTTGGTAATGATAAAGTCAATGATAAATTCTTCCTCTTGTCATAACCTTTATCTTCTGGGTTTTTTTTTTCTTGTCTTACAATGGCTTCTGTTTTTTTTATTTTCTGATGTTTTTGTTGCATCATATCAAAGGTTATTATTGCTTCTTCCACTAATCTTGAATCCTCAATCATTTTCTTCTTTTGCTGCTTCTCTTAATAAGCTTGAACAAGTGTTGTCATAGCATGCAGTCTTGTCTAACTCTTTTGTCAACCAATATGTTTGGCTATTTTCTGTCATGGCCATAAACATCTGTCAATGGAGCAATAAACTTGTCTGGTGCACCCATTTTCCTGAGGTCATTCTATAATTTTACATGGTCTATTATGTGAAAGGAAGAAAAGTCATTCAGTTCAGGATGTAAGATAACCCTTTCAGAGGACATGACTAATGTAAAGGACAGAGCAACATGAAAAAACACCATTCAGATTCAATCAATGATAAATGTACAGGACTAAACAGGTGCATGCACACACACACACACACACACCCTCAATAATATTCTCTATATCCTGCTGAGAGATGTTCGGAGAGGTGTTAGATCTGTTGTACCAGGGTTTTAAAGGTCAGCAGCTGACCTTCTCTGAGAACTAACAGCCACTGGATCTGAAATGGATCAAACAAGCAGGGGGATGCTGTGGGTTGTGAGTCAAAACATGGCCATTATTTGACACAGAGAATGTGGTTTCTATGCGCTTAAATGCTTATTGAATCAACTTAAACAATGCGGTTGCTGTTTAGGTTTTTGCAAAACAGGGATTATTAATTTAATCTGACATTTCCGTGCACCTGGAAATATTATAGGATGTTGATTTTTGATGTTTTGTATTTTTATGTGTACTGTACTGAGCAGTAATAGTGCATGAAAACAGGGATGAAATGACCTTGGACTTTCCAGTGAATTGTGGGGCATCAGGGGGATTTTTGGGCCTCAGCATGTAATGCTGTTTCTCTGTTACTAATTGCTGTTGTTTGTTGCAAAGCACTAATCTGCAGCAAAAACGTGGTTCCGTTGTCCTCACTAGTGGCTGCTGCTGTGCTGCAGAGGCTTTTCATATGTTAATAAAGCAGGGGGCGAGGTGGACAAAAATAAACAAATAAGCCACTTGGAAAATGTTTTGCCAATTGCTATTGCCTACTAAATTCTCTCTAAAATGTTTCACAGCACAAAGATGTTTAAACTCTTTAATTTGGCAAATGATGCAACCCCCCCACCCCCCCTCCCCTTTTAGTTTTCTATTCATATTCTCCGGGCTCCCTTAAAACAACAACAGCGCTGCCTTTTGAATGATAAATAAAATGATGGCAGAGTGACTGATCTAGAAGTAACTGGCCTCAAAGTGGCCATAGTCTTAGATGCTCTGGTCTCATGTGGATGGATATCTACAGTAAGCTAAACTGACCATATAGGTGTATATATATTCAGTTTCCTGCACTTGATATTGTGAGAAAAAATGAGTGTTTATCAAGATTTGTAGGATCTGTAGGATTGAACAATGGAATGGAATCTCATCATGCAAGACTAGCCTCTTAGATATTAAACCTTATTAATAAGGCACATAAAGCACACAATGAGTACTGCGGAACGCTTCACCAGCCAGTCTGGACACTCAATTCAAAGGTTTGAGCTCAAAGAAATCTCAGACCAAGCTTTTACTGAAAAATCGTTTAAAGTTATTGTGAATCAGTACTGTGACTTATTTCTGAGTGAATGAAGGAGGGTATTTGGGATAGGTGAGCATGGTCTCTTTATACTATTTAGGGATGTATGTGTGGTGGTGGTGGGGGGGTCTCACATTATCATTTCTTATATTGTATCTTTTTTTAATATGATTTCTTCAGCTGCATTTGACCAGTGATGAACAGACTGAAAAAATGGTCTGATTAATTTCAGGTGGACTTCAGTACTACTTTTTGAGCTTAATGAAACTCATGTGCTCATCATATCGCTCTATGCCACCTATAAGTTACATTCTTTCAAAACTCAGTAACTGCACAACCAGTGTTTCTTGGATGTTAACAGGATGTTAACTCCTCACCCCTCCTTTTGCTGCAGTAACAGCCTCAATAATAAGTTTCATTCAGAACATATGTGCGATGATTTCATTATTTGGTTGCATTCAGCCACAAGAGCATTAGTGAAGTCAAGTACAGTAATCCCCTGTTTTTCGTAGGGGTTATGTTCTAAGAACACCCATGTGTATTGAAAAACCGTGTTGTGTTTTGGTTTAAAAAAAGCTTTTTTATAGTGTGAACCGTAAGTATGCTCCCAAATATGCTCCCAGAACACTTCAATGTCATTTTAAACTCCGTTTAATGCATTTACCCTTAAAGAAAATGTAAAGGTAAACCCGTACTCAAATTCAATTTTCCTGTCGAGTTCAGTTCTCAAAAAAAAAAAAATCCACATGTGACTGAATCCACGACTCCTGATCTGCATAAAATTGAGGGATTACTATACTGATGATGGATGATTAATTCTGGGCCACAAACCACCCCACATCATCCCACATGGATTAGATGGAGCTCCATCACTTCAGAGAACACATTTCCACTCTTCCACAGCCCAGTCCTGAGGAGATGTAATACACATCCAGCCAATGCCTGGCATTAGGCATGCTGACCTCAGGCTCCTTTGAGGATATTCTGTTTTTGTTCATTTTCTTCAATTTTGTTCAATTTTTGCTACCTCAAAAATGTGCTATCCAGTTCTGGAAATCAGTCAAAGGCTCTAGTCTTATGTGGCAATTGGTGGATTTATTAAACTGAGATATGTGTTTACATTCTATGTCAGCGTGTCTTAGGCTCAGACTCAGACAGGACTAATGTAAACTGCATTCTAAAAACACATAGCCTATTTCAAAACCTTTCCTTTTACAGCTAATGGAAAAAGCTAACAGCTACTGCTAAAACAGCTGAGGCCTCAGATAAGAGACAGTAGGCTAATGGTTACAGCTAACAGCTAAAGCTAGCAAAAACAACAATCAAAGTCTAGCAAACCAAAACAAAAATAGGCCCAGGGATGAGCAAGGCAAGATGTTAAAGCTTAGCTGAGATTGACAGTTCCTCAAAATGTAAACAAAGTCTGAACAGCAGTAAATACAGACAAGAACAAAATTACCAGCTGGGCAAAAGAGAACGGAAAAGGCACAAAACAGTCCAAGATTATATAGAAAACAAGCCACAGGTGTTAATAATCAGGGGAGGAGGAGAGACATGAGCATGCTGCTGAAGACCAAACAGATCTGGAACCAAGTACACACAAATTTGAAGTTTGTGAACTAACTTACCTGTTAACACAGGCAGCTTTTGAAATCCATTCAATTTGGTTCAGTAGACTTTATGTCAGGGAGATTTTTATGCATTCCAGTAAAATTGTCTTCTCAACACTGATCACATGCTCTACAGTGTCATGGCTGTATTGAGAAGTACCTTTAGCCAGAGACTCAGCATAAAGTGCTCCACTGACCGCCACATTTTTTTCTTTCCTACTGCCATCACATGCTGCAACTCCTCTCTCTGTCCCACTTCCACACAATAATCTGTACAATAGCCTGTGGCTACTTTGTCGTGCAACATCAAGTATAGCTTTCTAAATGGGTGCTAAATTTTCAGGTTTTGTATTTTGCATGACTGTTTAACTGGTAGTGCAATTGACTGCTTAACTGTAGTTTGACCTGAGCTGCTGTGATGTACTATGTTCCATGACTGTTTTGATCACATTAATGATGTCAAGAGTTGGTTAGAGCAAGGACAGCTAGCCACTTCATGTGTATCCATGCTCCACTCTTCTTTTGTAGCCACTGTAGTGGAGTCTATCAACCTTTACAGAGTGCTGGAAAAAAATCTCATTCAGTTTAATGTGAAATTCTGTGCATTTTGTTTAGAGTCACTATAATGCCACCAGTTGAATATTCTGCCAAAACCAAGTTAAACTGAATGAGATGTATTGTAAATGTGCTTTAGAGCTTGTCCAGCATAACAGGTGTTGTTTTGAAACACACCATTTCTGATTGGAGCATGGCTAGATCCATCACTTGCAACATCTAGTAACTATCTGAACCAGGAAATGACTTATATTGATCCACTCTGTGCATGTAGAGAATTTCCAAAGAATTAATGCAGAATCTAAAAGTATATAAAATGTACAGCAGTGTATCTGTCTTGTCTGTAAAGCCATTGCCTTGGCATCTTCCTATCGGAGTCTCTTTTACCCCCTGTGGATCTGGTTATTGTCTACAGCCCTGCCTCAAACCAGTTTATTCGGATTTCATTGTCATGTTGCGCTCTACCGAGCCTGCCAGAACAACATAATCCTTCTATTTCCCCAAAGATGGTGGCATCTGTCATCCATAATAATCTCTGTGTGCTGGCCGGAGTACAACTGTCGCGAGCAACAGGAGGGTGGGCAGCCTGAGTAAGTCTCGCTCCCAACACGGCACTCAATTAGAGGAGATATTATCTCTACATGTGAAGAGGCTTTTTAGCCCTCTTGCTCACAAAACAAGCCACATATTCTCTGTTATGAAGCCTGTGCCCATCAGGGTGGCTACAGAGGCACACACATACCACAGCTTCAGACATAGGAGGTGGGGGTAAATCTATTATTCCCTCTTGGATGAGCTCAACATGATTGGCCTGTATTTCACACCAGGCTAAGCTCCGCAGCAGGATGGAGAAGAGTCTTTCTGGGAGCTGATATTATTTTTTGCGCTCTTACATTTCAAGAAAGTTAATTAACTCTACATAATTTTCTATATAAAAATGAATTGTTGTAGACCGTATGTTACATGTCAACCACAGGGTGAGTCCCTGCCTTGTGCACGTTGGCCCAGGTATAGGCTCAGGGTACCTGCAACCCTCATAAGGATTAAGTGGTTACAGAAAATGAATGAATGTGATCATATATTCAGGTCAGTCATAACAATATATAGAGAGGTCTTAATGAAAGAAATAATAGAGAGTTTACAGTTTTGTTTATTCAAGAAAGTATCAAATGTCTGTAGGGAACGTGAACCTCTGTCTTTAGTAAGTGGCCTGACAGAGCAGCAATGATTTCAGTAACTGTTTATCAGTCTCACACATGGTCTTTTCCCATTCTTCCACACTGAATTACTGAGGTTGATGGGCTTTCTTCACTCCATGCTTCAGGTCCTCACAGATAATTTCTATTGGATTTAGATCTGGGCCCGTATTTACAAAGCATCTTAAGCCTAAAAGTTGCTCCTAGTGACGTAATTCTAAGAAAAATCTTAGAATAATGGCAT
>JBBPDH010166799.1:0-18784 GCA_037974565.1 Clupeocharax schoutedeni | reverse complement strand
TTACACGTTCATTGTGGTTAAATTACACTTGTGAGTAAATGCCCTCTGTAAAGGTAAACAATAACGCGCTGTTGTGATGACACGTCAGAGCAGTATGTTCTCATTCAAATGTAGTACCTAGTATGTAGTATGGGATTTCGGACGCAGCCATAGTTTCAATTTCATACTAATTTCAAATTGGTTACTCCCATGTTGAATGAGTTTGAGTCATGGTATAAAATTCCAAAAATATCGCATTTTAATTCACCTGTGTTTTAACTGCTTTACCTGGGAACAGTTCATTGCATCATTGCTTGACTTCACTTCTCAAGCATCTCAAGCAACAGAGAGGTTTATTTCTCCAGGCACAACTAATTGATGAAGTGAGAATTTAACAGACATACTGACAGAAGCTGTTGCTGAATGGAAATGGAATGGCCACCATTTCTGTCACAAAAGATAATGTAACAAATGTTGGTTACACTGGTTTCCCAGCTCCCAGCTGCGCCATTAAACAAAATGAGCCGTGGCTCAGAAACTGAAGACTAAAGCAACCCATTAAATAGATGACTAACTGATTTTGACCCTTCTGATTAGGTTTCAGCGGTGCAATGAGGGACAGGAATCTACGGAATTTACCCGCGAATTCTGTAAAGGTCTTGGAAGCAGGTGTAGATTTCATAGGAAAACATGTGAATACTGCAGGGAGTGCACCAATGAAAAGCCTTTAAGTAACGCCGGAGTCCCATTTCCCTGTTTCCTGGCTGGGCTGCACTTCCCTTCACTCAAGGACAGAAAAGCCCATGCTGCTGACTTGAGACAGCATTACCTCACACAGCTCCGTAATAAGTTAACTCTGTTCCCATATGTGGAAAAGCATGGGGAATAATATGGCAGCCAGAGAAAGTTGGGCCACAGTCAGACGGTGGAAGTGCGAGTCATGCTGGCTGGAGTTGTGCATCTGCTCAAAAGGTGCCCCTTCTCACTCTAATCTTTAGGTAAGCCTTGAAATCTGAGTTGTGGTGGTGTGAGAATAACATCTGGAGAGGCCAGGGCTGCTGTACAGTGGTGTTCACTGTAACATGAGGAATTTCTTACAGTTCCTTCATCAGACTGTATCGCCCGGTAGGGTTGAACCAGGGAGATGTTCGAGGTAAACCTGGGACTCGATCTCATCACGGCATTGTTTTAATATTACATTTTTACCATCTGTTGCTGGTGAATGGGTTAAATGCAGAGAAAGTACTTCGTGCTGTTCACACTGTGTGCTGTGGTGTGTTCATGTATGACAAATGGTCACTTTCACCTGGCCCATTCATTTATGTCCTTTATAATGGACATTTTGTTCACCTGCATCTTCCTTAAGTATTTGGAGTTTCCCCATCCAGCCCTATAGTGTTCTGTAGCGGAGACCCTGGGCTCTACAGTGATGGTCCTGTGAGGGTTTGCATGTTGGGAATAAGGACTGCACTGGCAAGATATACATGAGGAGCAGCAAATGCAAGATGTTCCTCTGCAGAAGCAAAAAGAAAACCAGGACTATCACAGCTACTCTATCCAGAGGAGGTTCTAGGACTTATAATTCACCGTTGAACTAAAATACAGGTTTCGTTGTCCTTGCGAGCAACAGAAGAGATCAGGATTGTATTGTTTTGATCAAACTGAATGTGTTCTTGGGTTAATATTTTCTCATTTTTCTTTGACACGGAAATCGTCATGTTGTCCTCTACACCAGACATACTGGGAAATTAACAATAAAAAATATATTCAAAGAAATGTATGTTGTACGGTGTTTTTTATATAGATAATAGATAGGAAATCACACAAAAAAAGAAATTGTAAAACACTTTTTTTTTTCTTCGGTTGTCAGGAGGATAGAGGGACTCTAGAGAGCATTCTCGACCCTACAGAGGATTGGGAGGACTGACAAGAATTTCGCTGGGGTATTTTTTTCCCTCTGCAGCAAACATTTACACGACATGCTGTGTATCATGGTCGACCCCACACACCCCTCGAACACATTCTTCTGTCTAGCAGACGTTTTTGCAGCCTCTGGACCAATACTATCAGGATGGAGAACAGTTCTTCTAAATCACACACACACACACACACACACACACACACACACACACACACTAAACTGTTCTGGATTTTTCTTTCTCCTAATCACATAAAATGTTCTTTCGCCTTATCACCCAGCACAAACAAAAACAAAGAAAACTTACTCCCCAACTGCTACTGTAAATCCCTGGTATCTGTTATATACTGACATTTCTTCTAATTGCTGCTACTTAGTATTTTTGCACAATTAGTTATTGCTATCTACTTCAATCTTTGCATTCCTTTGCATTTTTGTACACTTTGCAAACAATTCTGCTGCTAGAATACAGTAAGTCATGGTGCTGTATTAACTCACACTCTTGTCCAGTCATTTTTTGCACCGTCTCTAGTCCGGCCCTGCTCCAGCTTGTGAAGTCTTGTGGTGTTCTAGTTTTGTTCTTTGTGTTGCGCAAGGGTCCTAGAGGAATATACACTATATGTGGTTGAAACTATGATAAATGCCTATTTGACCTGACTCCACAGTATAAATGTACATAGAGCAAAAACACGAGCAGGCACTCTCTGTTTGGAATAAAAGACCTACTTTTAAGTCGCCGTACTCTGCCAACACAGGATTTGGAGGTGCACTAAGACTAGCATTTATCCTGTCATGCCTCATTTTGTCAATAGAGTCATTTTGGGATGAATATTACATGGTTTGAAAACGCCTGGATAAAAAATTACATTAAAAAATGTATTCACTGTCACATCTAGAAAATGAACGTAACAGCTTTACAAATGTTCCCTCGTGAATTCCTCTCTCACCCATACACTAACTTTAAAGAGTATTTAACAGACACTCCTACTAGTACACTACATATACTTTTCTGGAGCATCTCTGGTTCCTTAGAGAACCCTTTAGAGGAAACACTCAACTGAATTATTCTTTAGGGAGTGGTATCACTCCAAAAAAAACTGTTTTGGCACTCAAGATTAAACAGCACTGAGTAAAAGGTTTTACTGTAAATGTGCCTGGTGTTTTCATCTAATCTCTGAGGAATCTGAAGGAATGGCTTGCTCATTCCTCTAAAGACATTCCAGCATTGTACCAAAAGGGTCAGCGGTGAGGGTGGGGGTGGGTTGGAGAAACACAGTCCCTGTGCAAACTTTCACCAAGACCCACAAACAATAGCCTTTGCTCTGACCCAGGCATGACCCAATCTACCCCCAGTCCATGAGGGCAACATCAATAAATCACCAAACCACATCAGTAAACAGCAAACACAAGCAAGCTCTTCAGCATGCTCTATCTAATACCACATTTGTCAGACATTTATATTTCCTAGACCCAGCCCGTCTGAGACTCTCTGCCAAATTTCTCGTTGCCTAGGTGACGGGTAAAAACATGCACCAGGCCTGAACAGCGGTGGCTGCTCCGCTAGCCATGGGACACGGCACGGTCTCCTTAAAGCCTGAGAGAACAGTGAGAAAGAGATAATGAGGGATTACAGCCTGTGGACAAAGTGAAAGACCTGGAAAAGATACAAAAATGAAATGTGAGCAATGTCTTCTGTATAACTCAGTGCATCATTAAATGGCAAATTTCAGCAGGATTTGAGTCACCTAGGTTGACACAGTTCAGAATTATGCCAAAAATTTACTAAGTAGCCAAACTATTTATGACAATGTTCCTGAATATTCTTAAACATCAAATTCAAGGACATTTCAGGTGCAGTTTCTTAAAACCAAGGTAATTGTTTCAGACCCCAATTAAAGTTAATTCCTGCAACAGCTCGTTTTAACACTTTAACACTTGCTTGCTTGCTGTCGTTCAACCTGTATCATTTGTATCACATGACTGTCACACTTTCTACAGGCAGATGAGGATGCACAGATGGCAGGAGACACACCTGCAGACCGCAGAACGTATCCTCTTTACTAATGTTAAATATCAACAGAACTTCCATTAACAATTTCCATGGACGCACAAAATAAAAAACATCAAGCACTTTCGAACCTTTACACATTTCAAGGACCTGTGGGAACCACGGTTATATAGTAAATCATACAGACAATCAAAACAACTATGGTCAAAATTACGGCATACAGAGCCTATGGTGAACTATTTGTTTTTTATGTGATTGATTTGAGAACTAAGCTTTGCCAGAAACACTTGTTTTCCTCAAAATCGACTATGAAGTCACAAACCACCAATGTCAAAATGAGTCACAACCAAGCCACAGTATGAATTTGGAGTCATTTTAGGCTGGTTATATGATTTATGTTGTACCCTTTTCATGTTGGTGGTTTGCCATGGTGATTTTCCCATGTGCGTTTTTCATGCAAAGTCTCTGAGGGTAAAGCACAAGTACAGTCCATTTACGACAGCTCTTAACCTATAGAGAAACGATGCATGCTAACGGAGCCAGCAGATGATGTTTAATGGACTCATTATAAAGACTAGAGTGCAGTGCCTGTGGACATAATGTTGCTCTAAGGACCAATCAGTGACAAAGGCCAACAGAAAGCATCCACAATAATAGATATAATTGTTTCTTGCACATAAAGGGAAGATAATATAACAGTGATTCAGATGAGAAATCATACGAATATGCTTTATGACAGCATGCACTATATGAACGAAAGTATTGGGACGCATGATCATTCCATTCAAAAGGCTGAAGTCAGGGCTCTGTGAGGGGCAGTTAAGTTCTTCTACACTGAACTCCTCCAGCATGTCTTATGGAGCTCACTATGTACACTGGGACACAGTCCTGCTGGAATAGAAAAGGTTTTTCCCCAAACTTTGTCCACAAAGATGAAAGAATGGCACTGTCCAAAATGTCTTGGTTTGCTGAAGCATTATAATTGTGCTCCACTGGAAGTAAGGCACCTAGCCCCAACCCCTGAAACCAGGTATGTCCCAATACTTTTGATCATACAGCATATAAGCACATTCATGAGATCCTGCTGACGTGGAACGTCTCTCAGTGTTTAGACAAATCCCAGCTTTCTAATGATATATCATTTAAATATATATATAACATAGATTCATTAAGAGCAAAACTTAAATTTTTTAACCAAGCTACAGATTTAACAGTGCAATTGTGACGGTCTGGTCTTTTCCGTTTTTTGGTTCTGTTTGTGTTCGTGTTTGGAGGACTTTTATTTTGACGTTCTTGTCTGTTTGGTTCCATTGTCACGTGTTCCTGAGTTATCATCTGTTTTGTTTTGCCCTTGATTTTTGTATGTATTTAAGTCCTGTTTGTGTTTGCCTTCGTTATCAGTCAATCGCCTCATTTCGTAAACATTTGTTCCTGAGCCTAGTTCTAGTTTTCTGTTCTCTGTTTTCTTTAATAATGTCATATGAGCATGGATCCCTGCTTCCCTGCCTCTTCCTGTTCCCCCCGAGGAAGCTATGGTGCCATATTGAATCCATAGTATACCCTAAATTATAGACTAAACCCCTGGTGAGTTGATTAGACCCATTAAGAAGATAACTTACCTAAAAAATCACCCAAGCAGAACTAACCTATTTTATGCTTTATAGGAAATGCGTGTTGTCCTTTAAAAACTGCATTTCTGATATAATAGAAAATTTCTGATATAACAGAAATGATATATATAATAATCATTTCTGTGACATAATAAAGTGTAAAAACAATCACACAACTGATTGGTTTTTCTACCTTTTTTATGTATCTGCTCCACCCCAAAGACAAACACCCTTGTTCTAGATGGATGTGATAAATACGGCACTAGAGAGACAACTGTATCTCTGCTATGAGTACAAAGATTGTGTCCCCATGCACTCATGCCACATCCATCTGTGTAAATGTTAGCACTGCAGTAGCCTGGGTGTGAGAACACTCCTTAAAGAAAGAACCAAGCACCATTTACAGTAAGCACCCATATACTACATAACAGGGCCTTCATTTTCTTTAACTGCAACTGTTTTGAACCAACATGAACCCTTTTAAAATGAAATATTCTCATTCCGAAGCTGTAATATCTTCCTCATCAAGCCCAGGTCATTATTTCTCACAAGGAATTTTTCTTTACTCATTGCAACATCATTAGTGCATTCCTACAAGACATAACATTTTTAAAAATGAAGAGAAAGAGACAGAAAGAGAGAGAGAGACTTTTAGTTACACCCCTATTCTTCTCAAACAGCCACTGCAGGCTTAGCTTTCTCAGCACCTCTGAATGTTTGAAAAGAGAGTCTGCGGCCAACAATAACACATCCCTCAGACTCCTCTTCACCAGAACAACATTCGTCTGACATGCAGCAGGTGCTGGTCTAGCACTGTATCCTGTATCTGTTGCGTATCGGGACAGCTACCGCAAGCGACCATGATTAAGGCACTAAAGTTTTATGGGGCTCATTTGTGACATCATAAATAAGAACCTCTCTGTAGTGGAAACTGACAAATTGATGAAAATCTATTGCTATAAAGGCAAGAGTCACATAAGCCCGAACATAACTTAAAGTTTGTAATAAGACCTTACATGGGGGTTAAATCAGGCACAGGGCTTTCGTTGTAACTAGGGATGCACCGATACCGATACGGGTATCTGGTATCGGCCTCGATACCACATTTTCTAAAGTACTCGTTAAAAGTCCTCTGATACTGGGGGCCGATATCACGGTCTGAGAAATGTCTATGTTTGAGCGGCGTGTAAGGGGTTAATCACAGGCCCCGGCTGCAGCTCAGAGCGGGAAGAAGGAGAGGCGAGACATGTCAGCCGTGTGGAACTATTTCAAAGTGAATGAAGACGACAAAACAAAGGCAGACTGCAAATTGTGCTCAGCGAAATTGTCCAGAGGAGGCTCAAAAGGTAGCGCATTTAACTCAAGTAATTTAATCAAGCACCTAAAATCCCAACACGACAACAAGTACAAAGAGTTTACCCACGCTTCTAAACCAACACAACCCACGCTGCAGCAAACTCCTGCAAGACGAGAGAAAAAGCTGTTACCTGTAAATTTAAATCATGTTTTTATTAAGTACTCGATATCGGTATCGGTGAGTACTGAAATACAAGTACTCGTCCTCGTTTTCCAAAAAAGTGGTATCGGTGCATCCCTAGTTGTAACTCATTAAAAATGCAGCGCAGGCTAAACCAATCCAATTGAGTGGATGAGATGCCTAAACTGTAATAGGCTGAATAGCAATATAAGTAAATATACATCACGTAATTACAAAAACAAGTGCAAACTGGGCTGTTTATGCTGCCATATTTGGTACACTAACTTGAGGCCATATCCACACGTTCACGGGTATTTCTGAAAACAGAGATTTTCCGTTTTCGTTTTTAAAAAAAATCACGTCCACTCGAGCACGTTTTCAAAAATATCTCCGTCCACACGCAAATGCAAAAAACGCTGTTACGAGCATGCCAAGGCAGCAGGTGGCGATATAACCTTAACCGTATAGCATTGGTGACCAATCAGAAGCCTTGGAGGGGAAGCATCATTACCTGTTTTTGGTAGACAAACAATGGCGCAAAAAGTAAACAACAAACCGCTGTTCTGACCGGGGGGGGGTGTTCCATGAAACAGGATTAAGGGAAAGTCTGACTTACTCTTCCTTACTTTCCCTTGAAATAAGCCAGACTTTCCCTTAATACTGTTTCATGCAATAACCTTACATCTCGACCAAAACCAGCGCAGACGTTGGCGCCGGTCGTAGGGCAGAGACATTGCCTATGTTGAATGTAATAGCATCTGAAGCTGACTCTGATGTCTCTGCCCTTCATACTGGATGGACAGTAACTCCGCGCAGGAGTATAAACATACCAGCACTTCTAACGAGGTTGAGAGCCACAGTATTTTGTACACGTCAGGCATTTTAGACGACAACCAAAGCGCATATGATGACATTATATGAGTCGCGCACAGTATAACGTGAAATGGTCAGTTTTTCAAAATTTGCCACTTTGGCCGGAGTTTTTAAAACGCCGTTTACATGTGGACGAAAGGCCATAACGCATAGAAAAACCTCCGTTTTCAGGAATACCCGTGTACGTGTGGACAGGGCCTGAAACTTTTTTGTTATTTAAATAAACAAGCAATTATTTTTCAATAATCTAGGACATATAAAAATATATAGCCTTGGTTGGTGCTAGGGTTCAGGCAGGGGTCACCAGGTTGCACATAGGAAACAACCTGCACTGTAATAAAAATTTGTAAATAATCTCTTAGTTTTTGTCATTAGTCACTGGGGAAATTCAGGCTGAGCATGGACTCGCATACGTTATTCATTTCATAACTCACTCGCACCCTTAGCTCCACTTTTACTCAATAATTAATAAACTACAGCACCGGCACAGCATCTGGCAAACTCAGTTCTGCTACCAAAGTGCTCTTTCAAGAAGTCTACAGAAGAAGTCTACAGCCGGATCTTGCTTAGTCTAGAAAAAGGGAGATTAAACAAGGCATGTGAAGCATGGTTGGCAAAATACACTAGCAATTTGAAAACCTGGTCAACTGAAAAGTACACTACATGTTTGTGGCACAAAAAGGTCTGACCCACAGCTAGTGACTGTATTCCTTCACAGCCTGTTGGGGGAAATGCAGTCACATTACTGAGTCACATAACTGACCTCATTAAAACACTGATCCGTCTACAGCCGGAGTCTAGTAGCCAGATTTGGAAACTGTGTCACTGCATTTCTCCAGCACCCCTCTACAGGGTCCTGTTCCCTTTTCATTCAGCTTGTATATGCTGGACATACCTATGCCAAGACAGGGTGTAATTTTGGAAGCTCGGGTCTGCTGGGTTCTGGACTGTTAAGTTTTAGCACCCCCACCTCTGCACTTAACGCTACATATGTATTTGACAAATGCTCCACAGTGACTTACAGTTTATTTGTGTTAAGGACAAACGAAGTGTTAGGAGTCTTGTCCAAGGACTCTTATTAACATCTGGGACTCAAACACAGTCTCAGTTTTTAAAGATCCCATGACATGCTGCTTTTGTGTGCTTTTATAGGTCCCTAATACTGTCTCTGAAGTCACTTTCCAAACTTCAACATTGGTGCAGAATTACAGCCACTTCTAGTCAGTCCCACTATGAGATTTCCAAAGGACGTGGCATTTCTGTGTCTGTAGCTTTAAATGATAATGAGGAGGAGAGAGGGGCGGGGCAAGGTGGAGGTTGTGGGAGGGGCCACTATGTTCTAATGTTTACAGTGTATAGCAATGGCTCATAGACAAGCAGTTGTTCAAGCTTTCCAGTTTGACCCCAAGTTGAGGAAACAGTCGTCAGCAAAATGTTTGGCGCAGACATACAAAATGTGTCGGCATATTTCCAGAGAAAATAAAATTTATCTACTGATTCTACAATGGCTTGCATGAAGGAACTAAAAAAATACATTTGTGCTCATTTGTACATCTAAGCATGCAGGAAAGGCGGTGAAATTCTCAAGGTGGGCAAAGCATGAGAAAGGGGGAAAATGGGGAAAATTCCTGATTGGGCCATGTGAGCTGTCAGCACTAGGCTCACTACCTGAGTGATGTGAATTTAAGTCTCATTCGCAGTAGATTTTTACCTCCGCCTGTTCTCAGTGTCCTGGATTTGGGTCCATCTTTAAAAAATGAGTTGTGGACCGACTTCACTCCCGCTGTATCGTTACATTATTGCTGTAGCGTGGTGTACTTGCAATACTGAATGTCAGTTTGTTTAATGAAATCTGTTACTCAAATCACAAATAACTTTTATTAAGTATAACAATTGTAAATAAAAAAATACCATAATTAAATAATTTCTACCATGCTTGTTATGTAACTTTAGCTATCTTAGCTAGTTGACTACTATGGCAACAAAGCTGCTTTATTTAAAGTGTTATTATTGTTAATGTTAACACTAGCTAATGTGAGCTAACTTGGTCACCTATCGATTTTCGGTGACCAACACTTCCGATATGTCGACCAGTAATTTTAGACGTTTATGTTTTATATCCAAATCGTTACTTAGCCAATGCATCACCAATTTTGTGAGATAACTAACGCAAGTTTATTTGTTTGGCTGTTATTCACGCACTCACTCATTTGGTCAGTGGAGGCGAAGGTCTGAAAATAAAGTGGAAAACACTAAAAGTTCAGCTAACTGATCAGCAAGCTGCCTCATCAAGAATGTATTTAAAATGTCAAAAATAATTTGTTATTTAATACAGAAATAATATAGCAATCGAATTAAGTAACCATGAACGTATTTGCCAGTCTACACTACACTTTGAACCTGTGAAGGACACAAACTGGATTTTAAATGTGGGTGACATGCCCCGCTCAACCCCCTCCCGACCACCACCGGTGGAAACTACACTTGCAGACACAAATACACACAAACAGTTACTCACTCATAAGCACTAGACTTCCCCCGACCAGACTCCAGACCAGCCTACTATTAGACAGAAAGCAAGGAGGGGAAAAAAATGACAGTGTCAAATTGGAAGAATTTTAATGCAACCACAAGTAGGGCTGCCTTGTGCGTGACACTAATGAAACTTTACCTGCGAGTGTGGAAACTAGACACACAGACATTCCTTTACACCTCCAAGTCCTTCCATCCTGCTGCAAGGTGAGTGGCCCATGTGTTTCCACTCTGGCCCTCAGTAGCATAGTTTGAGGGCAGGGCGCAGAATAAATCCAGGAAAACGGGTCACGAGGGTGATCATCGTTCAGACATTATTTCAGCCGTCTAAGGCTAAAATAGAATTGCGCTCTAAAAGCTCACATGATCAGTAAAACATGTGCGCCCCTGCCCACAACAGAGAGACCTTGTAGTGTGTAAGGGAATGCACATTCGATTACACATCTCCAATACAGCCATAACGATCCCGAGTGGGAACACTGCATGACATCACCGCCATCTGCCAGACCTATAACATGGAAGCCTCAAAAAAAACTGTCTCTGAGGCTGGAACACCCTAGCCACCCTTATTTATTTCTCCCAGGATGGAGAAATAATCACAGGGGTTAGGGAAAAATAAATAAATAAATAAAACACTACACAAGTGAGACTGGCTGACGTCAGAAGTGGGATAATGATGGCAATTATTGTGGTCACTTCCTTTCACAAATTGGGCCACAGGCACATTCTCTTTAATAAAAAAAAAAAGAAAGAAAACAAGCAAAGACAGAAGCAACAAAGACTCTTTATTGTTAACCTGCTCAGAAACCGCCTCATTAAAAACGTCAGACACTTTCCATCATGACCTACCAGAAGCAGAGAGGAAGAGTTTAGAATATTTTTAATAACTCAGGCTTATTCCTCCGCGTTTTTACAGCTGTGTTGAGACATTATAATCCTATTAAACTGCAGTAAAATCAAATTTACAATTTAGTCCTGGACCCAAATGATCCTTTTTTGAGGCAAATTAGTGCTGATTTAGATACGCAGTTTGTTTGATGCTAAGTAATTAATTATTTCTACATTATTTTCCCATAGTCTCACAGATCCAGTGCAAAACTAAACCATCAAACAGGCACCAAACATGCCTTGACTGATTATTTTTGTAATAAGGGGAAGCTATTGCTTTAATACATCAGACAGTTTCCTTCATTACCTACAAGGAGTTTACTGGTGCAGTTAGGAACCCTCTAATTGTAATACAGTCAAGTCTTATTGCTGTCTCCTTTTTTTACAGCTGGATCATAATATTACAATGTTATAGTAAAATGTAATACCCTAACTGCACTCTGAAAAGTGAAAGTGAAAAGTGCAAGTGATCATTCGGCCATTCGTGAACACAGCACTGCACGAAATTCTTCTTCTGCATTTAACCCATTCACCAAGTGAAGCAGGAACACGGCGCAGGGGAGCAGTGTGTGGGATGGTATCTTATTTAGGGTGCCTCAGAGGTGCCTAGCGGTCTTGGGAATCCAACCTGGGCTTTCTGATCACAGGGCGAAAGCCCTAACCACTAGGCTACCAGCTTCCTCAAAAGGAATAGCGTCCTGCCCCTCTGGAACGCTATGTTCTTGCTTTCGAAGAACTGATCGGCTGCAACTGCTGCCATATTTAATTTATTTACTTCTGTCTGCACACGCAGCCGTGCTGAAGTGCCCCTCTGAGCTCATAATCCATACAAAATAAAAGTGACAGCCAGGAACATAAAACACCCAAGTCTGTGGCAGCTGTTGCTGTTCTCCTGAGTCCATTCTCAGGGCAGGACAGAGGGGAGGCAGGGGCGAGGCTGAGGACAAAGGCGAAAAGTTTTACTGCGGCGCGTTAAACGGAGGTCTGACGCCATGCAGCGCCAAAACTGCGCTGTCTATCATTCTGTGACTCTTGGCTTGGATGGACTTGCTCATTATGGTGCCACTCACAATCATGTGACGGTTTGCAAAAAATGCCACAGGAACAACAAACAGGGCCTCGCTGCGCCGCAGCCATTTACACAAACACAGGCCGTTTCAATCAAGGACGTGGCGGTCCCATTACCATGTTCCACAAAAGCCAATAGCAGGGTTGTGGCTTTGCCAGCTCCCGCAGTTTAGCCGTATGGAGAATGTTATGTGCTGGGCTAGTCCTGATATAACGACGTATGGTTTACTGCAACTTGGTACTCATAAATTCTATGGAGCAGCAAAGCTCCTCACTGGCCACTGAGGAAAGGCGTGGGAAGCTGGTGGTGTCAGCTCCGGCTCCGGCTCTCCCATGACCCTGCCATCAGCTCACACACCAGCTGTACTGCAATCTCCCAGCAGCACATATGGGACAATGACATAATGCTACTAAGATTGCACAATATGGACAAACAACCATAGTGCCTTGCCCAAGATGCAAAAATGTTTAGTCTTTCGATAGAGAGCTCATCTGTACATTGCAGCTGTTTTCCAGTATTATAATGGTCATTACTGTGATAACCATTAACATATGTTGTGTGGGGGGATTTCTTCTGTTCTGCTTGTATTTCTCAAAGAAACGTATTCTTTCTGACTCTTTTGATTCATAACTACACAATAGTTAGGTCATTATAAATATGTACCTGATATCTGATGGGTTGTCCTGCATCGTGCCTCATTCTAAAGGCATTCTACTCATAAATTCACAATGTTTTTTAATGAAATGGGCCTTTAAATGCACAAATCAAGCTGGATTTTGCAATTAAAACCTCATATATCATGTGCACTAGAATGTTTAATCAGAGTGTGAGACATTACAAATATAGAATTATAAAAAGTAGTATAGGTATAAGTATAAGTAAATCATCACTGTCAGGATAAAAATACTTCCACACTTGTAATAGAAAAAGACAGAAAACACCTTCTTAATTTGAATTGAAGGTAATGGACAAAATGTTCCCACGATGTAAAAGTTTTTTTTTTTCAATTAAGTCAAAACGTAATTTAGATGAAGGTTTTGACCTCACAGCGGCAACTTATGTGCACACTGGCATTCAACGTTTACAATCGTTTGTAATATTAATAACTACTATTACTGTATTATTGTATTTTTTGGGGGGTAAACTCCTGCCTGCATGAATGACCTGCCTGACAATGAATTAACATGTTTTAAATACGACGCATTCTGCATATTATTAGGACATCATTCCAAAACTATCTACACCTATGTACATCACCTCTGGATGTAGGTTTCTACAAATGATTTGAAAATGTGTGAAGCTGAGGAATAGCGTCTCCTTAACAAATGTATTGTATACATGCACTGCAACATTTATTTGATGGAAATAAATAGACGTAGGAATAAATAGACATTTGTGCGTATGTGACTCATATCTGTCTTTATTATAAACCAACAAACCTCGAAACGACCCACAATCGACCCAAATCAGTAGTGTTACAGGAATGAACTACAGCAATCCATTCCAAGAGCATCGGGGTGTATAGTAAAAATCCATGTTGTTGTGTTTTGGTAAAATAAAATGCCTAAAAATGCTTATTTTCACAGTGGCAACCCTAAATATGCCCACAGGACACTTTAATTGCACTTTAAACTTGGTTTAATGCATTACCCTTAAAGAAAATGTAAAGGTAAATAAATAATCAGAATCAGAAAACTTTAACGCTTAAAAAAAATGTTAGAATTAGAAGAGTGCAAAGACTCGTCCACAAAGGAAACGCTGAAATAACTCTCTCTGTTTAGACAGGGCACAGCTTAGTAAAACTAAATAAACTGTTGATAATTTGGGAGGGGAGGGTAAAACACTAAAATACGAGGACAAGACACGGAGCAGTTGTGCTACATGCTGCAGCAGTTTCTTCTTCTTCTTCTTCTTCTGTTTATGGTGGCTGACAACTTTTACTGCTGGATTGGTGGCGGTAATACAGTTCAGTTCTCAGAAAAAATCCCTGTTAGACTGAGAACCGGACTGTATATGCCTTCAGAACGTCAAACCAAGACCGGATTTGCCCTCGGACCAGATTTGTGTCACTGTTATCCTTATAATGTAACAACACAATAAGTCAATTGTAAATTAAAGTGATCTGGAAATTTTTCTGAAACACAAATAAAATAAAGAAATGAGTACAAGTAAATATAAGTATAAATGTAAGTATTTTTTTAAATATTAATCTGAAAGTAAGTTAACTAAAGTAAGTAACTTAAACGATGTTCTTCTGCAGTGTACAACAGAGCTTGTTTGTCCATGTAGTCTGTAAGTACAATGACAATAGTGTGAGCTGAAATCCTCACGTCTCAATTTATTAACATTTTTGTGGGAGTTAAGCGCCGTAAACATCGTAATCTGAGGACCCCCTCGGCATTAAATCATTTCGAAGTTGTTATCCAACTCTATAACTCCACCACTGTAATTGAGTTAAACGCTGGTCGTTTGGCAAAGGTGTGAACTGCTGAATAGACTGTGAGAGTGTGAAGGCCATTTGCCCCATACCTAAGTGTAAATGAATGGGCAATGTGGAAAATACACTTAACTACATTTCCTCTCACAAAACAAAGATTGATACTTTCCCTCTGTGTGTTCCTTAGACCTCAGGTGAATAAAATCCAAGCTTAGGACATCTTTCAGAAATACACACTTATCTGCCCAGGAAAAACACAGGGCACAGTGGCGTATGTCTTCAGACGTAAAACACTGCAATCAAGCAGAGCAGACTCAACATAATGCTGCACTTGTGGGTTTCAGGCAATACGTTTTATATACAGCTCTGCACTGTCCACAAAGCTGTGTTTAGTTAACGAGAAAAGTGAGCTAATCTTGTCACACAGGCACATTTACCAAACAAGGGCTTTTCACAAGGTGGCATATTTGAAGCCTTCTGTAATGTTTGGGGTGTTTTTCTTTTGCCCTAAAAAAATCAGAGTACCCTCAGCATGACTTGTTCACTGGTCAGTTTGGATATTTGTGATAAAGACATGCCTGGTTCCTTTCGCCACCACTGCATAGGAATTTTAGTATTTAGAATGAACCGCATGAATCAAACCACTGTGGAGTGCTACATCCAGTGCAGCTGCGTTGGGAGGTCTTGCCTGGCGTTTACCCACACTCAGTCTGGGTTTGTGGTTTCCAGAGATGGCATAGAACACTCCGTACTGTAATTCTGATCTTACAGAGCAAAGGTGGTCCCCATGAAAAGTCACAGTGAGACATTATTGTGGCACAAGTGGGTTGACAGAGAGGGCAGCGTGTTTGTGCCTTCTCTGGAAACAAGACCATGAAGATAAAGGACTATAATAAGCATATATTTGAGTTGCCTCTTTGCCCTTTCACAAAGCTGAAAGACATGTTAACACTGCCTTTATACACTAAAGACAGTCCAGGCTTTAAACAAAGCACCCTGATGCTGAAACCCCACACACTTTCTCCTTTAATGGAGAAACGCTCAGCATGCAACTGGTCTAAACACACTCCAGGTATCCGGTCACTTTGATCTGTGTGTGTGTGTGTGTGTGTGTGTGTGTGTGTGTCACTGGGCAAAGGTAATGGACAAGAACCTCCCAGATACATTCAGTACAATGACACTATACTCAAAAGCTTGTAGAATTAGAATAATATGTAACAGACTGGCTAAACTTCTTTTTAATAGTGATGTCATGTTCCACCTACATGTTTTAGAGCTTAGTACCTGCTCTGATGAAGAGCCAAAGAGGAGAGCAGGTAGAAATTGGGATGTAAAGGGTTCCTTACCTGCTGAAATGTGCCTCTGACTGAAGTCTGCGGACAGGGCTTGGTGATCACAGTGTATCAGAAAGAAGACGAGGAGATAAAGCCACTGGGGACACCCCATCATCGGCTCTCCTGGGTCTACAAAGTCCGAAGTGTGAGAGAGTGAAAGTGGCAGAGGAAGAGGAGAAAACAAGCCCACTGCGTGTCCCTTCCTTCCTCCTTTCTTTTTTGGCTCAGCCGCACAGGACGGGATGAACTGAGGCGCGGAGGCTCGAACGGACGCCGGAGTCTTGAGGTAATGACGAAATATTCCTTTTTAAGAAATGATCAAATGAAATACAGAGGAGCTCCTGGACCAAAAAATGTCCGACAGAAGCAGAATGAGACTCCCTGACCAGTTGATGCCTCTCAGTCCTTCAGAAACTTCCTGCGCAGTTTTGGAGAGGGGAGCCGGTGCGTCCCCTGCTATAAACCGAGGTGGCAAGAGTGTGTGAGTTTGTGTACGATAGAACAAGTACAGCTGTGTGTGAGCGGCCCCCTTCCCTTCTTCCCTCCTCTCCTCCTCCCTCTCCTCCGCCTGCCTTTCCACCCCCAGGGCGCACAGATTACTTCGTTAGGTTCATGCTAATAACGCCTCCCTGAAGTTTGGCGTGATTTTACCTCGAAATCATAATTAATATCAGTCACACGGCTCTCCCTCTCTCCGTGCTCCCACATTCCACTCGTTTAACCTTCTTTAATCCCTCTCTAGCGAAATATTTCCACTTTTCTGCAAGTGGTCCATAAAGATAAACGAGAAATGTCCATCAGTAGCTTAGCAACACACATCAAGCGAGCACGCGACACATAAACAAACACCATAAAAATATAAAAATAAGCCTCAGCGAACATAACGTCTGCAATTAAGTTTTATTATTAAGTTTCTACGTACAAAACTTCACACAATTGTCCCCCTTTGAACGTTGTTGGACAGCAAATGGTAATATTTGTCATATTTCAAACCAGAAACAACTTTTGGCGCCTGGTTTCAATATACACTACACTGATTCATTAAATCAATAAGAAATCTAAAGCGAACATATCAGTAGGACTGTATACAACACACCACAAATAGCACTAAATATTGAAATGACATTATTAGAATGAAATGAATTTATATTTCGACCCGTCCCGAGGCACCTGCCAGCTCCAGTAGATAAAGGCCGACCCTGCGAGGTTCCTGAAGCGCCCAGGAAATCCTGCTCTATGACGGTTGGAGCTCCACATGCTGCCCCCGAGCTTCCAGGACTCAGACCCCATCTACCTTCTGGCCCCGCCGACTCATCCCTGTGCTGATCTGGACTTCATGTTCACTTAACGAGCTTCTGTTATATTGAACCTTCAGCTGCAGAACACACATGATGTTCTATAGTCTGTATCTGTAATCACCCAAATGAGAATGGGTTCCCTGATTGAGTCTGGTTCCCCTCAAGGGTTCTTCCTTGAGTTTTTCCGTCACTCTCGGCTCATCGGAGGCATTTCATTCACACACACTCACACACACACATTTATTTAATTTTGTAAAGCTGCTTTGTGACAAGCGCTATGTAAATAAAACTGAATTTAATTGAAAGTTGCATTCCTGCAAGTAACAGGGTAGGAACAAAATAACTGAAATGACGCGCTAAGGCAATAAAGAAGAGAAAATGATGCACGGGCTTGAACTGACTGTTGGTGTTAAAGGCTGATTGATCATGAGAGTGCTTCAGAAGCTTTTCTGCTCTCACCATCTGCGTAACTGTCCATGGATCAAAAAATGTGATCTAGTATGTTGCCACTGGGGCAGTGTTAGCATTAAATAGACATATACTCTCTTATATATAAATTCTGACGAAAAGAAAAAGGAAAGGCAGCAGAGAACAATAAAGACTGGTTAAGATACTCAAAAAACTCACATCAACTTGTACTTAAAAAGATTTTTTATTTGAAATGCTCAATTTTAGAGAAACTTATAGTCAGAATTGTTCACAGTGGTGGTGATAGAAACCAGAGGTCAGTTATTTTGCCAGGCATGAATTTTAAACAAATCTTGGACTAAACTGCAGTGTCACCTGGACCTTCCTTTTAGTATATTAGCCGTATTAGCTCCTTTCTAATCTGGGAAACCAAGTTGCTGCGTACAGCTCTGGGAAAAAATAAGAGACCACTGCAAAACATTTTGAATTGAACGGCTTTACCTTTGTTTTTAAGAACTGTGGAAAATATTTCTTCTAATTTCCAAATCAAATTATTGTTCTTTAAAACAATTTATAGGGAATTACAAAACATCAGAATAAGAGAAATGATGCAGCGTTTACAGAACCTGATTAATTCAAAGAAAACAAATCTCTCGTTCTCTCAAACAATATTACAGCAATTATCTTTGATGAAGTTCTAGTAGTGTTTTGCCACCCATTTCAAGAGTGGATTGATTACAACATTGATTACCATCGTTTTATACTTTTCCTCCAGTTTTATTCAGGTGATGACTAATCAATACCTCATCAAGCAGAATTAGGTGCTTGTGTAGGAATTTAACAGACACTGGCATGGAATGGTTGTCTCACTCATAGAGATGTGTGTGTGTGTGTGTGTATGTGTGTGTGTGTGTGTGTGTGTGTGTGTGTGTGTGTGTGTGTGTGTGTGTGTG
>JBBPDH010165639.1:0-18806 GCA_037974565.1 Clupeocharax schoutedeni | reverse complement strand
TTTAAAAATCGTATCACCGTTATTGAAAAAAATTCTATCGCGATATATATTGATATTGAATTATTGTCCAGCCCTAACTTAAGAGAGAATTTCTTTTGCTGTTCTCATTGACTTCTAAGCTCTTTAACAACATTATAGATCTCAGAACTGTCAGGCTTTGGTAGTTGATGTAATGCCTCATTTATAAGCCGGACAATTTTTCCTTTGGATTTCCTCATGGTTTATCTTAAGAGCTGATCATTTGAGACAAATAAAGATCAGAGCTGTGGGAGAAAAAAACAATTTTTAAGATCTTGAATTGGGATCAGAAATTAGAGAAAGGCTCTTTCTCAGGAGCTGAGCTTAAAAAATCTTATGATAAAGTGAGCTCAGTAATGTCTAGGAGAAACAGGCTGGACAAAGATGAGTCTTATTTTGAAGTTTCCTTTCCTCTTGGGGGCCTTGTCTGGCCTGGGGGCTGCAGCGCACACAGTCTAAAGAAAATTAGTTGGGTGGGCTCAGAGAAAAGCCGACCCACACGTGAGCAGGAACACCGTTCCCACCAGGCACAGGGGTTCCTCACAGTACTTAGAAACGCCAGGGTGAAGGAGACCCGAGCAGGTGCACGGCACGGGGAGGGGGAGGGCTGCACCGGCAGGAGGCATGTGGTGGTGTTTACATGCGTGAGCAGTCAGCTGGTGTGTGCAGGGAGCGGCGCCAGAAAAACACCCACAGCAGCACAGAGGCTCTCTCTCTGTCTGTGTCTCTCTTTATCTCAGCTCTTTCTCTCCCGTTCCCTCTTTTTTCGCTCTCTGGCTCTCCCCCTCTTTCTATGTCTCTCTATCTCAGCCCTTTTTCTTTTCCCCCCTCTTTTTTCTCTCTTCTCTCTCATTCTCCTTCTCTCTATCTGTCATTTCTCAGCTCTCTTTTTTTCTTCTCTTTGTCATTTCCTCTCTCTCTCTCTCTCTCTCTCTTGCTCTCTCTCAGATGATCAGCTGTAGATCACCACTCTCAAGAAGATGTTAGATATAAATTTAATAAAGAAGGATTTAATTTACAGTTACAGCATTTGGCAGACCCTCTCATCCAGAGCAACGTAGCCTATATCAGTGCCTTTCAGGTGTAATTGACTGATTATCTGTAATCGTTTTTAATAACATGCAATAAAACATGCACATGTTTTTAGCCTAATTCTATATAAAGGTAAAATAAAAGATGCAATAAACAGATTCTCTAGTACAATGTTCTCTGTATATAACTGTCACCTACATTTTATATCACTTTAAACCGCAGCCTTATACCTGGAAGGCAGGCAGGATGTGTTATGTAAAGTGTGAAGTGTCTTTTTTTACTGTGTTGAGTAGATAAAGTGCCTCTTTTGTAATAACTGTGTGTGTGTGTGTGTGTGCAGTAGATAGGCAGGGGTTAAGCTAATTATTGGCATGAAGCTGCTCCCAGAAACGTACCTTTAAGGTACATGATGATGCACAAGCAGCTACATACACAAAACACATGCCTGTCACATTTGTACTTGAATACTACTGCAGAGTTTCTGTATTTTCATAGATTGACTATATATTTATATTAAACTTCATACTGAACACACAATTACATTCTGGTGTGCTGTTTGCTCTCCATTTGAATGCATTTGCATGGTGTGTTCAATATGAAGTTCATTGTAAATTTTTTTTGCGTGTTAAAATACTGTTGGTGCTAAATTGCACTTTTTTACTTCGAGTTTAGAGCTTATATTTATCATATATTTCTATACGTGTATCTTTTTGTAAAATCAGGAGCCACACCATCTTGTCTTACTCTATAGATATACATTGCTGTGTAAGTCTTAGGCATCTATGCAAATTGCTTAAATGATCACAGGATGATAGTGTCTTTCTGTTATTAAAGTTAACATAAGAATATATGCAAACAAACAAGAAAGCAGAAAGAAGCATCAAGATTTGTTTCATTTGTTACAAAAGCAGTTGATATTGTGTGAGCTGGTGAGGAGAAGACAGGTTCGGTTCCAGATGTTGTGAATTATCAGCAGCTCCTGATTCAATTTAGTGAAAAACTGATCGAGTCACACCAGGTTTCTGTTGGAAACTATAAGTAATACTGGACTTCCACAACGAACACACTGATATACTAACATAACATCACTATGTATAATGTATAATGTTTGTATGTAAACACTGTATAATGTTTGTATTAATGTGGAAAAAACAATTCATTGCTCATCTATTCAATTTTTATCTAATTATTTTTGCATGTGACTTGCACAGTACTGTGTACAGCTAAGATGATGCTAAGTTTACTTTGACTGTTTGAAAGCAGTGAAGAGGTGCACATAGTAAGGCCTGTAATAATCACAGTCTGGAAATCAGTAGTCTTATACCTTATGCTTCTTTACCTTGGAGCGGAAAAGCAACTTTCCTCCTTTTGTAAAGCCATTCCTTTATTTAAATGTGGGAAAATGTACCAGCTGCTATTTAAAATAGGAAGTAATTCGAATAAATATAAAGCAACCAGGAAACTTTAAGGGTTTGCAGCACTTGGGGTTGCAGTTTGAATTCCAGCATTTGTATTAGAGCAACTTTTTCAGACCTGGACCTCAGCTAGGCATTATGACTATGGTTTAAAAATAGTCAGAAAATTTCAAAACAGTATGTGTGTGTGTATTGATGTGTGCAGTGCTTACTTCCACAGGTTTGTAGGCCAGTTGAATTGGAGGGTCTCTTGGCCTTTGCCCTCTTGCGTAATCGTTTCCTGTCTTCGCAGCAGATCTTGTGTTTGGCCCTCTTTTGTCCCAGATCCCCTCACCCACTCTCTAGAAGACCAGTGAGCTCAGGCTTTTCAAAACAAAGATCTCAGAGAACAAAGGAACACCCACTCAGACGGTCTTCAGGTCAGATTCTGCCTTTTTATTTTACAAAGTGGAGAAGTAGAGAACACATGGATGTACAAGTACAACACAAATTAGTTATATGTCACATTTTAACTTACATTTGAAAATGTTATAAAGGATAATAGGCAGGGGCTTTAAGCAACAGGACAAAAGAATTCTTTGTTGTTTTTTAATCACGTGTCTGTCTCCCCCTAGTGGCAGGTCTTTATAACTACCGCATTTGTTCAGTTCTTATCCCTTTAAAGCCGTTGTTAATAATAACCAAAAAATTCTGATGTTTAAAGAAATCGGTTTATTGGATCTTTTTACCAAACAAAACAAAGAATCAAATATGACCTCCATATACCCTTTATTTGTTGCATCAAAATTTTATGAAAACATCACATTTTCATCATATTTTATCAACCAAAGAAAGATACATTTTGTGTCTACAAAGATAAAGTACTGCAAAGATGCAAGTTTCTGAAAGAGTTATTGGAGTATCATCTGATCCTCCACCTTACTGAGAGAATACACTGCTCTGTGCACCTCCAAAGATTAAGCTCTTTAGAAACAAACATGAATGACCATTAATAATTAACCTCACAAACTGACTGTAACTCAGTTCAGTAAATTCCCAGATGTCCGGGTTCACAGGAGGTCATGGCAAAGCTCCAGTGTGTACCCAGCTTTGTTTGGCTGCATGATATCAACTTACAACCGTTAGTGTGACCTGCCCTCTGTAAACACCAACATGACAGTTTTCTGTGGCAAAACACAAACTCGTTGCAAGGCCAGGGTTGTCATGGTGCTGTTAAAAAATAATACATATAAACACAGTATCTGCAAACCTATAGTTTGCCTAGTTGAATCATTGCATGTTATAAAAAGAATGTAACACCTTGAATATACATAATCCTACCTATGAAAGACATAGTGTATTTTCAGTTGGAAAAATAAATGAACAGATTTTAAAGGTGCAGTTTGGAGAGCAGCCATTGACACGGTATGGTGTGAGCCCTAGGTATGATCACAAGCATGAGAATGCACAAACAAAACATGTAAAGGGGACATATTTTGACATACAAGAAAGGAAGATAAATTACAGTAAAAAATAATTCTTCTTCCATCACTGTTGTTCTGATCCCAGAATACCACTGTTTTGGTAAACATAATGTGAACTGTCTAAGCAGTCATTTAAGAAGTTCACAACCTTGTATTTAAGGTAGAAAATCTAAAGCTATAAGATTGGAAGCACACAAGTTCTTTTATAAGGCCGCTTCGCAATTGCAAAAAAAGGCACAAAACACAGAGGAGTCAGCTTACACAATCTTCAAAAAATACAAAATATACACAGCTATGTCCTTCAAAACAGCATTTTTTCCTTCAAGAAAAAGACTAGGCAAGTTTAGAATGATGTATAAAACAAGATTTGGGATTTACATAACTACTATAATTAAAACCTTAAATGAATGAAATTTGGAAACCTACTGTTTGTTGTAATGTAAAACTCCATATGATATTCAGATTTGATTCTTTATATTGCTGAGCATCCCTCGAGCTTCACCACACCACTCTCAGTGCTAAAAACAATAGGTGGAGTCTACAGCAGCATTTCTCCTTCCCTGGTCTTGGAGGCCCACCACTCACGTTTTAGAGGTTTCCTTGCTTCCTCATCCAACTAATCAGAGACCATCTCATTTTTATTATCAAGATCATTTTAAAAGTTGGGAAGGGGTCAATGTGATATTCACTCTAACAGTTACAATTCATCTTTGTACCAAGATGCCTATTGGGAACACCAGCAGAGTTCCATAACAACACCTACTGAGCTGAAGTGGGTGTGTTTAGCAAGAAAAGCTTTAAATATGCAGGCCAGGCTTGCAAAAGTCCCATTAGTCTACACTAAAGATTCCTGTTTCCCCCAATCAACATAGCCAGGCTCAAACACAAACTCACAGTGCCATGGGAAGATCATCCAGCCATATCATTCAACATTTACTGTGTCTTAATTCTTCAGTCCTGATGCTGTCATGCTGCAGTTTTAATACATATACTGTTAGTTCTAGTTACATATCTATTTATCACATCTATTTTTTCATTTATTTCTTCTGTCCCCTTAAATGCTGCTTGATTCTGGTACAGGAGATCCATTCTCTACTTTTTTTCATTTGATATATTTTATACATATAGCTGCAAGAGCCACTTAAAAGTGATTAAAGCTGAATAAAGTATTTTACTAGTCTCTATTAAACAAATATGTTAAATAGACAGACATACAAACTGCATAAATATTTATATATAAATATTTATATACATATATTACTAGATTTTGCAGCCAAGGTCCTCCTTCACATTTGGCAACTGACTGGATTGACCTTAAGCCTTACGAGTGTACTGAGGTACACAAATAAGAATATATAGGGAGTAGACGTTTACTTATGCCTTGGAGGAACTAAGTTTGGTCCCCAGAAGATCTTTCAAATGGATGGTTCTGTAAAGTAGTATTTCTGTAAATGAGATGTACGAGTATGGAGAAGCATTTAAAAGTTTAAAACACTCACCTAATTGAAACTTTCTCCTATACCTGCATGTCCAAATCATTCAGGGGTCATACGGTTTGCCTGAGTGCATAACTGGCAACCAAATAAGAACGGCTCTTCACAATTATATTTGCCACAGGATTCCATCAGAAATAGTGCAAGCCTGTGCAAAGCCTCAAGAACATTCAGTTTCAGCAGCAGATGATTCAAAATGGTCTTTGTAAAAAAAAAAAAATCACTTACATAACTGTCCAGAATTTGAGACAACTATGACTGTCCCTTTGTATACCAAACAAGTCATGTCGTCACAAACCTCTTAAGGCATGTAGTGTTTAGCAGTGATTATTCTCCTGAATTGAAGTTTTTTGGATCACATTGTTCATGATGTCTTCCTCCTTTTTCTTTGTGGTTTATAGTCGTCTTTTGCAGAAAAGGCTTTGCCCAGTAAGTGTCCCTCCACCTTGATGACCTCACCGTGTACCTGGGCCTTGCTGACGCCCAGGATGAACGAGAAAAGCCCCAGCAGCCACACGTACATCCTGGGCAAGCTGGGCTCCAGTTCATGGAAATGGTCCCTACACTTACTAAACACAGAAACATCAGTTTGTTAATGTTGATTATTTACACGTGCACACTTCACAAAGTTAACGTTTCATTTACCCACCAATGTACACTATACAGACAAAACTCCAATTCCACCAGCAGGGACTGACATTGCATTCAATCACAGACTTTAATATGGATTTGGTCCCACTTTGCAGCTATAAAAGCTTCCACTTTCCTCAAGATTTTGGAGTTTCTGTGACCATTCATTCTGTAGAGAATTTATGAGACACTGAAGGCCTGGCACACAATCTCCGATCTAGTTCATCCCAAAGGAGTTGGTAATGCTGGACTGGGAAAGGGTCTTCCACAAATTGTCTATAAAGTTGGAAGCATGGTGTTGTCCAAAATGTCTTGATGTGCTAAACCATTAAGATTACCCTTTTAGCATTTATTATGCTAAAATAATATAATGTAATGTCTGATTCATGCCAGATATGTGCATTTGCTCAGTAACCCACCTACAAATGATCAAATGTAAACTCATTTTAAAATGCAAAAAGTAAAGACTTGCAGTGTCTCTATTTGCTGCAGTGTGGCAAATTATGTCAGTATCGAACATAAATTTTGTCCAGTACCTCAAGTCGGAGTGCCAATACTTTTGGTTGAGAAGCAGCCTGTATTTTCCTTCTTTCTTCAACACGTAGCTGAGGCTCTCGTGCTGCAGGCTGGGTCCGTCTGCACCCTCCTCTGTTCCCCAGCGGAAACGGAAACTGGACGTTGAGGAAGGCTGCTCTGGATCTCCGCCACTCAGAGCCTGGAAACTGTTCTGCAACTGCTCCACCACACCTGGACATGAGTGAGAGGCGACAGAGGCCTGAGCTTGGACAGTTACAGATGGAGATAGCCAAAACATCTGGCTTACAGGAATGAAGCAATCAAGAGGTACATTCTACTAGTTCATAACATGCTTCCTCAGCTTCAAATCATCTGTTAATTAGTCTGTTCAAGTTACTATGACCCGCTCCCACATCTCAGGAGAATACAATGCGGTGCAAGTTGCATACTGTAGATGCTAATGACTTCCAAGCTTTAATATTGCAGCCTGGGAGACAAAGCTCCTCGTTGCTGCACATACAAGGAATATGAGATTATTTATGCTAAACGAAGCAACTGCAGCATAAGCCAATCTGCACCTAGCAACCTACTTATTCACCCTGGAGCTAAAACCTAAATGAACACTGAGCACAATTACTGAAAAGAAAACCTAAGTGCAGTTACACAGATCTAATCATAGGCTAAAACATATCGTCTACAGAGAATCACCACTGGAAAATCATATCAGCCTAGGTTTGGGCTTAAACTGGGTCTGTGAAACAAGTCCAATGAGTGATTTTAACTTTCCCATTGCTTTAAAATGTAACATTCAGCTAAAAGGAAGAACAGGTGTAAATATGTTCATTTATGTTGTTTTGACGGACTTGAGTAAATATTGTTTAAAAACTGTGTTTACTTTTAAAATTAGGTTCATATAAAAAAATATGATCTAGGCCCTTTATTGTTCTGCAGGCCATAATTTTGCAATGGTAGCTTCAGAGGTGAGCAGAGACTTAAGTCTTCACAAGGCAATACAGGCAAATTCTTGAGTTCTAAATATTGAGTCAATACGCACTCCTCAGCGACTGCACACTGAATAATGGTAATACAACCTATTTAATTGTAGCATGTTAGCAGTATATCATCACTGCCAGAACAAAATCATTTTTTGTATTTTTAATTTTTGGCATGAATAAACAATAACAATCAAATTCGTCTGCAATCTAGAAATATTACACTGAACGCATTTGATTTTCTGTAAACATTACATCATTGTGCTATGTGTCTATTGATCATGCCTGAAAATGCATAATCACAATATACAAATACAATGGTATAATCAAAGAAAAGTGAAGTGCAATATGAACTGAAATGGATCTAATTAATAATGAGAACAGAGTAAAAACTAAAGGCAGAACTTACGTCTTCTTTTAAGGACCACAGTCTTGTGCTTTAGAGATGGAATGACCGGTTGACTGGATTTCCACTGTCGTCTAAAGGAAACACATTTCAGTTAAAAAAAAACAAAAAACTAATTAGTCAAGGCATTGATTATCCAATAAAAAACTACAGGCCAGAGGTATGGTCTCACCCTTGGATAAATAAAATCAAATAAATGAATGACTGCTTTTTCAAAATTTTGTTACAAGAAAACATTAGAAATCCTTATAAACAAGTGTAACTGAACGCATATCAATATTTTATTTGACTTTTTAAAAATATAGAACTTTAAAGGCTCAAACTATTGGTTTTAAGGGAAAAAATCAGGTCTGTCTTTAGTGCGCTGGTGGATCAGGAAAAAAAGAATGAAACAACCCCCCCCCCCCCAAAAAAAAAAAAAAATGAACATCTCATTCTTCAACAAGGTAACGATCCCAAGCTTTCCTCAAAAGTGTGCCACAATGATATCTATACAATAAAAAGTTTGGATAATTATTTCTTGGCCTCCCCAGTCTCCAGATGTTTCCCACATTGAGCTGCAGGGATGAGCTGGACCTACAAGTTTGAAATGGGCATCCAGCAAATGAGACAGAACTGAATGCATTATTAAAAGTTAGCTGGCAGCGTTTGGACACAAGTTCTTTCCAAAAACTGCTGGAAATGATGCTGTGAATCTGTTCTGCTGTGATAAAGCCAAGGAGGCGTATTTTAATGAAACATTTGCATTAATTAAACAGCACTAACAGTGTATACTGTAACAGTACACTTCAGTGTATACTGGATATTTCCAGTTCAATTGTATTGCGTGTAGTGTGGGTCATCTTACTTTGCTTCAAAAATTTCCTCTCTCTTTCTGGCCTGCTCCAGTGCAGGCTGCACAGTCATATACCATTTCCTCAAATCGAACATTCTGATGCCTGTGAAAGTGTTAAAGACAAATATATACATATTAGTTATATCTCATATATAATTAAATCCCCCCGCAACCCCCCCCACCCCCGCGAGACAGGTTTCAAACTTCCGTGAACAAGCTCAAAATGGAAAACGAAAGTGAAACTCAGTCTGGAGGAGAGACCAAAACTGCATGAGCCGGACATTTCTCTAAAATATCAAGGTTAAATTCAACATGGCCTGCCAGATGAGGACCGGCGGGGGCGGGGGGCGCGATAAGAATCTCGTGCGTTAACGCCGTTATCGGCCCAGCTCTAATATATCCTCAGTTTTACGCAGATCAGGAGTCGCGGATTCCGTCAAGATTTTTTTTGTGGCAATAAATATATTTTTTCTGGATGTTTTCACACAAGAGAACTCAGGACCGGCTGTAGTCGACCTGGAAGCACTTTTTTCGAATTCCACACCAGGGTTGAGCCCCTGCACTCCAAGCGCAATTTCTCCGTGGTCCAAGCACTCACACTCCAAACTCCATATTTCGATTGATCTCCAGGAGACCTATCCAGTGAGCCTTCATTTGTAATTTTAGCCCGAGTAGATCACGGGTAATTCCCCAAAAACCGTTCACCTTGCCGCGGTGTCCCAATACACTTGTCCCATGATCTTAGGAGTTGCACATCTCGGTGGGGAATTTAAATTAAAAGAGGTGAATACGGGTTTACCTTTACATTTTCTGTAAGGGTAATGTATTAAAGGGTTACACATAAATATAAATATAATCATCACAAAACAGAAGTAACATCTGAAAGTTCTCTCCATGCCCTAAAGAGGTATAATTACATGTGTTTACCTTGCTTGGACAATTTCTTCTTGGCTGAATTGCTTTGATCTACTTTTCTGGATAACATCCTTGAGACATGAATGGAAAAGAAAGATGCATGGAGTTACTACTGTATTGCATTGTTATTCAAAACTGATCCCATAACCTGGAACCTGAAGCCTAACACACAAAAAACAAATCAATTAGCTGAACAGAGAAAAAAAGTTCACTGCATCTTGTTGTAAGGCATCTAAAAAGGACTAAAGGAAAAAGGACTTTTCTGACTAAAATAATGGTTAGTTCTCAAATGTCACACTCCACTAAAGATCAGAGGTTCATAGTCTTGAATAAGTATTGTAGAACTGGAGATGTTAAATTGTCCCCCAGTTGTGTCTGCCCTGGGATGGACTGATGTTTCTGTGCCTTTTGTACTATGACTGCAGGGATAGGCTCCCACAAACTCTGGATAAGCCATTAATGTATGAACGAACTGTGTGCTTGTTTTTCACCTTAAAATTCCAAAAAAAAAAAATAATAATTCTGTTCTTTCATTTCTGTGATGAGACACTCACCACTCATGCTGATCATTCAGCCTGAAGAGTAGCTTCATCGTCACAATGATGAGCGCTGCTGCCTGAATGTCGTAGCACCGGACTCTAGACTTTGGTCCGGCAGGATCAAGGGTCAAGAAGCAATCCTTCCCAATAGCTGTTTTCTCAATTACTTCACATACCAGTGGATGAAGTTCATCTGATAAAGAAAGAGAGTTCAAGAAAATGAGGAAGTCATATGAGAGAAAGAGGCCCTCACCAGCTCTACTCCAATGCTTCAGAAGACCCACCTGGTAGGTTGGCATCCATCAGATAGCGCATGCTGAGCAGGGCTGGATGCAAGAGGCAGTGCTTAGTCACTGGAGGGAAAGACTGGAGCTGCAAAAGCCTAGCTAGCTGCATTGCCTCCTTTTGCACCCTACTGTAGGAGGGGATGCTCTGTAGAGCACAAACAGTATTAAAGACAACAATAATTCAGTCAGAAACAATATAACATTTAGATTGTGCACTTTTTTACTCACCCACCTCAACTCTGAAGATCAGTGCATCCCTCCCGAAGAACTTCATCTGTTCAGGGAAATGCTCATGGACATTTATGTAGGGGACGAGCTTTTTGGACACTAACCTGTTGCAGAAACACCACACAAAGTCAGGTAACTTCTTGTCTTCGAGGTCTTTTCAGGGAATGAGAGCATTAGTGTAATAGTGGCACTCAGTCCTGTGTCCCATTCCATGAAACAGGATTAAGGGAAGGTCTGGCTTATTTCAAGGGAAAGTAATGGAAAGTAAGCCAGACATTCCCTTAATCCTGTTTCATTGAACAGGACCCTGGTCCTTCAGTAGCACTCTCCTGCATATTTTAGTTTCCTAAGTGCTCCCTACACACCTGACATAACGAGACTAATTAACAACCCCCACACTGAGGGGAAGAGGATTCTTTTTATTATTTATATATCATTATTATAACAGCAACTTAAAACACTTGGTTTTGTGCACTTTGGCTTTCCAAAAAAAATAAAATAAATAAAATGTGTATTTTTGTATGTAAATGTATAATCTGTATACATTTCAGCATACTACTATTACGATTCATAATGCTCCTTTTATTCCTGTTTTTTTAACTGGCAATGACAAAGAAGTATCTTATCTAAAAAAAAAAGTGTCAAATAAAAAAGTAACTGTGTTTAATCTGACCAATCGATTAAACTGAGAAGTAACAGTTCAACTGACTGTCCAAATAGTTGCTAGTTGCAGCCCTACTATGAAACTGACAGTTAAAAACAGCTAAAACAAATGATAAAAGTAGTAGTATATTGAATTTTGACTGTATGTTTGCTACTTTATAAATATCACACAAACTAAATTTGCATGTGTGATAATAGGTTGCTCCATACTAAATAGTGAAATTTAAACTTCCATTAGCTACATTAGCCTCAAACTCTAGGACAAAATGAAAGTAGGCAAAAGGTATCATGGCAATGCACAAGTTCTCTTATTTACCTTAGCAAGTCTGACAGTGTAACAGCCTCCCGGAGCCACAGCAGTGCCAGGTGGCACAGGGCCAGCGTCCGGGGCATGTTCATGAGGTGGCGGCTCTTTCTCTCTTCCACTGAAAAGTAGAATGAAGCATCCAAAGAGCCTGAACACACTGAAGATTTCCCGTCACTGGAGTATCCTGCAGAAGACACAAGTATTTACACTCACGCAATACAGGGCAGTAAGAAGGGAAATGGTTTGGTGGGAAAAAGAATAATAGGTAGTGTAATACCAGAGGCTGACTCAGCCCCACGTTGCTCTGATGCTTCACTCAGAAATGCAGATTCAGGTTCACTCACAGAGGACTGGTCCAGAGAACTAGACTGGAAGGAAGAAGTCGTTCTCCATCAGGTAATCATGTCAAAATATACTTAGCAAAACTATTTTATAGGCAGATACACAACAACAATAATAATAATACAGCAACTGCTCCTCCTCCTAATACTACTAAATATAATCAGCTTCATACAGAAGCTTTGTCACACCAAGGATGCTTACAGAGTATTATTACTGACACTTCTGTACTTTTATACTTTTATACTACTGTACAGAACCAGTCCAAACATTACAGTGACTGTTCCATACTCACCACTGGATAAATCATGCTGTTGGCTGGTGCCCTTGTGTAAGCCTGCCTGGTTTTCTGCAGGTATCGCTTCCAAAAATCCCATAAAACGTGTGTCTGTAAGATGCAATTCATCAATATGAACCAATAATAAATGTCTTCCCGTCACATACAGTATCTACATTTACAGTGATTTACTGACCTTAAACTGAGGACAGACGCCCAGACCAACCAAAGCTTCTGCCTGATGTTTAAGGATGAACTGAAAGCCTTCACATACCATCCAGTCTCGTCCACGTCCTGAGGAGTTTCATAGGAGAAACGGTACATCTGTGTCAACAAGCTCAAAAACTGTGATGCGTTTCAATATTACAGTCACAGTCGGTACAGTTCTGCTCCTCTAACGTTTCATCTGAAATTAAGGTTATAAATGGGGCCAGCAGCACAGCATAAGGCTGATTTGTATTTCTGTGAAGGATCTAAGGCATGCATGTAACTACATGGTGCAGAAAGCAACGGCTTGGTGACTGGTCTGCCTGCTAATGTAACATTTCCTCCTATGCTTTTCAGACTGGTGGTACACGCTATCTTCCCTTGTTTATGACGTAATTTCAGTAAAAGTAGATGTATTTTAATATGATTAGCTTCAATTAGTTCAGTTTCAGTGGCCAAGTACACAGAGTGTAAGTATAATCACTCACAACAGCACAGGCTGCTTCCACATACAGCATCTGAATAATCTTTCTCCAACACCACTTACATTTACCCCTCATATTTAACCACAGACATCCATTTGCTCGTTTTTATAGTTAATTTTAAAATGATAATTTACATTTATGGCATTAGCAGACATTTTTATCCAAAGTGACTTCCATTCCCTGGAGCAACTTTGGGTTAAGCGTCTTGCTAGCGGTCTCGGGAATCGAACCTGGACTTTCTGATCGCAGGGCGAATGCCCTAACCCCTAGGCTACCAGTTGCCCCTGGTAGCCTAGTATCCTACCCACTAGGCTGCCATCACCACCCTACATTGCAGCGTTTGGTCTTATAAAGATGATCAGATAAATTCTACATCAGGCTGTAAATTAAATTGAAGAAAGGTGATATATGAACCTGACTAGATTGTTAGGAGTGATGTAGTACTTCTAAAACTTTGAATGCTTTGTTTAACACATTTTCAGCTGCCTTATCAAACGGTTGACCAGGTTTGTTACTATTGGTACTATTTCTGTTCCACTTCATATGATGCAGCAGGAAGAGCGTGCTGTGACATTTAAAGAACTATGGAAAGTAAGCTTGTGGCTTCTTTAAACGTTAACTTTTTTGGCATAGAGTTCATCAGAGCTGCTCCAGTAACTTAGTGTAATTGCAATAAGTAAACGGTCTCCTGTTCAATTTCTAAAGAACTAATTTTTTATTCAAACTGGTTCATAATTACACACTGTACTGTAGTCTGCATCTCTTGGTACTGATTGTACTTTTTAGCTGCTCAACATGCATGGCAGTGGCCAATGAGGCATGTAAACTTCTGCGTCTGTGGTCTAGACTAGAATTGTGACTAACCTGTTCCAGACTTATTGCGGGAACCTGAAATGGTGGATATTCTGTTGTTCAGGAGGTACGTGCTAACATCCACAACTTCATGCGTCCTCTGTTAAAAATGAAATAAAAACCCGTAAATAAGGCATGCAGAAAAGTCTCAGCCACCCCAAGCTCAGTGTTTCAAGGGACTGAGAGTTAAAGAGGAAATGCATTCTGTCCCTCAAAATGTCAAATATCTCTTCGTACAAGGACTGACATAAATAATGTGAAAATAAGATTTATAGACGGTATGTGTTGTTCGTAAAAGGTTTCGAGAGTTGAAAGCTGTTGTACCTCGATCACATTGTGGCAGTTCCTGCAGAAATACTGTAAGCCTTCTGACAAGGCCCAGCTCACAGCTCCACACTGTCCACACGGCTCACTATACTGTTCCTGAACACAAAATCAAAAACACAGAACATTAACACTCTTATTTTTGATCGGGCCTGTCCCCATGACTACGTCTAAACTTCACCAGGAGCAGCAGATAGCCTGCTAATCTAACTGCAGAACAGGATTTCTCTCTCTCAGCACTCACTGTCAGCTCTTCGTCCATGTCTCAACAGCACAAACGAGGCGACGAACTAATCGATTTTACAACAATATCCTGATGCTTTCTGAAATTCAGATATCAGTCACTGATATGTAAAGTTGAGTACAGCTTGCACTCAACGTGCTCTGCACCAATGAGAGAACATTTAAAAGGGAGCAGTGCTTTTCAAAATAAAAGCCTTAATCGAGCCATGCTCAATAAAATATTTAAATAATTTCTACTATTTTATTTATAATATGTATTATGTGATAAATCACAACAATAATATATTACCTTTTAGATTATTACAATCAGCAAGCCACATATACATTTCTGTTTCATTTCAGAGTCAGTTTGTACTTTTAATTCAAAACCATAAATTGGAAAGAGAGAATAAGTAGTTAAATCAGTTTTAAAGAGCAATGCCGTATGTTTTAATCAGGATATCTGAAGTAAATTTAGTATGATGCTAAATTCCATTGAATCATTTACATGGTTTCCTAGTTCAGATTGTTCACAGTGGTGGTGATAGGGACCTGGTGCCCAGGCGACCAAGAATTTAAAGCCTTTAAAAGCTGTTAAATCATGCAGCAGTTTTAAAAATGAAATCCCCATTTATTGTTGCCTGTCAATTGTCTATCAGCTTTGTTGCGGTACTTTTGTATTATATTGGACGATTTGGACTTTGATTCAGCATTATTGAAATACTCAAGTAAAGGAAATGTAACAGAGTAAATACACTGAATTACATTTTGTAGAAAAATACATCAATTTAGACCTTCAAAGTGCTTGTCACAAATCTCAAAGGCCAGGAGGACATTTCTTATCTTATGCCAAATATGTTTACACTCATTTGAACTTTGTATTTATTAAACCATTCACAACCATTTAAAAACACATACATACATACATAGTCCATTAATTTTCTGTAGTAATAAAGAGGTATTTTTCTGTAGTTAGCAGTAGCAGTAGTAGTTCGTACCAATTGGAGTGCCTGCCCTCTGCATACATGTAAGTGTGTGTGTGTGTGTGTGTGTGTGTGTGTGTGTGTGTCTGTTAGAAGTAGCATTCTGAAGTAGTCCAGTTGAGGGCGCACGTGTCCATGTTATGACTATGCATCATTCTGAGCATTTATTTCTGTGTTTACCCAGTAATAAAAGAAACGAGCTAATAGGTTTTGGATTGGATGAATTTGAGAAAAAAGAACGGTAGGCCCATTTAAAATTCTCCTCCTCATTTCCCTAGTATGGATGTCTTTAATGGGTCCAGGAGAAGCTGCGCTCCTCTCTGTGATGTGGATGTGGGTGGCTGCTCAAGTGGGTGTGAGTAGGAGCGTGAGAGAGAGTGTGAGGACGTAAGAACAGGCAGCTCCATGGGAACCAGCAGTAACAAATGGAAAGGGCTCATTGTACTTGCTATTTCGAGAAAAACACATGCACAGACGTGTAATGCAGCTTACCACCATTTAATGTGGCTTTAATGTAGTTATTTGCAATAGGACAGTTTTTGTACTGACAGTTTATAATGGTGATGTACATCATCCTCAGGGGTTTGGTGATAAAGAGGACTTTTGCAGTATAGTGTATGTAGTTTAATGTAGAGTATGTGGCCTCTATCACACAATGAAGCTAACATTATACATTAACATTAAAGATTTGTTTGAGGAAAGGCTATTTTCTTATTAATCAGCTTAATGAGCGCTTTTTCTGGTCCATCTTACATTGTCCAGGAATTACATTCAGGTTCCTGAAAGTGTACTTTCTGAATTTAGAGATTTGTGATTTGTAGGATTTCTTCTGCTACTGTCTACAGTGTGAATAAGCGTGTGTGCGTGTCCTCACAGGAATAAACTTCCTTGCCTAACCTGTTTGATAAGAACCTCCTCTTTCTACTATGTGCCAGTTTTATGGTTTTCTGCCTCCCAGGCAGATTCCACAGCTCTTTTATGCAAAGTGCAGCAGTGTTGCGTATGGAAATCAGGAACAGTTGGTAACTGCTGGCGTGGGCATTGCTGCCTGCATCCCTCTCACAGTAGCCCGCCGGTTCGCACTGTCCCACCAGTCTGGAACACTGAAAAAAAGTGATGCATTTGAATGCACTTGCTTTTATTTGAAAGCCTTTGTATCGTTTCCACATTAATACACAATATATATCAGGGTGGGATCTTTTACAAGTATAAGAACCTAAAATCATTTGAAACTAGTACAACATTCCAAATTTAGATATTTTGGTGACAAAATCTTATCAAGCTGAATGTGACTGAGAGAAATTACATTCCATTTTGTTGCTTGGAAATGATTATTTACACTTGTAATGTTTATCTGAATATATGTTTTTCTAAATGTTTTTAGAAAATTTCTATTTAATATATTGTTACTATGTGTAGCCTCTTACATATATTTAAGCGTACTTTTTATTATGTTATATTATTATGCTTGTATAACTGTGTTTGTGACAAATAGGATCTTTAATTGTGATAAATTTACCAACATTGCACAAAACTAGATTTAAAAAAAAACTCCAGTGACTTTTCACATGCACAATAATAATGTTTCAAATTACAGTTTCAATGTATGTCTTTTGAAAGAGAGTAAGTTGTGTGTTGCAAATAGTCATGGGAGAAATGAAATTTGGCTAATATTACTGAACCTCCAGCTGCTACAGAGTAGATGTGGGTGGTTAATGGACATTTCAGTTATTGGCAAAAGAGGTGCAACAATGTATATATTCACATAATAAAGATGTACAGATCAAGTACATTGAATGCATGACTTCATTTCAGTGTGTGCTCCTATCCATCCTTCCCCTCCACAGATGGAGTAGGCTGGGAGAGAGGTGTAGGAGGCAGTGGGCTGCAGGTTGGAAAGGTTGTGCAGTGAGTGCCTCGCACTGTACGGGTGGAAGGAAAAAAATTGCACACAATCCAGCTTGTTGGCTTCTCAGCTGTTATAAATATTGCATGCTCCCACTCCTGCTCACCATCACGACTCACGGTTCCCGCTGCTCCACAGAGGCTGTGCCTGGGAAAAAAAACTGGCAAGTCTGGCGCTGCCCCTTGAACAGAGCACAGGGCTGAAAAAATAACTCTCTTTAGATGTGTATTACTATTGCTCCTCTCTTGCTCTGTTGCGTTATTATGAATAGAATGCCGGTTGTGTGACAGGTTTCAGACATGAGGTAATGTGGGAACATGAGTGACTGTTCATTAAGGTATGAGAAAGGGGGACTGCCCAGAAAAAAATTAGTGGCTAAACAGTTTTAAAAATGCACTGTAGAAAATGCACCCTAGAGCTAGATGATGTCATGTAATTTCTGCTGTAATGAGCATAAAAAAACATTTATTTCATGTTCAATGTCTGGCACTTTAAAATTAAACATGCTTTGTAGTCTGCCTATGGGCAAACAGCAAACTGAATTCATTTACAACAAAAAAGGGATCTTTGTTTTCAGTTATTAATTTTAAAACCACTTATTTAATAAGTACCATGTCTAAGTTATTCAGGCGTAAGAGTGTGATGTGTGGGCCCACATAAGGATCCTTAAGGACTGTTTTTACTTGCATTTCTAGTGTTTTCTGGCATGATTACATATGCACTGTGTTGAAACAGAAAGGGTGGGATCTGCTCTCCTCTTTGCATTCCCCTCGCACATGGAAAATCCTATTGTTGCCCACCTCAGCTTTGCGTCGTGATGGTCGCTGTGGCAACCACCATGGTAGCCTTAGTGAGGAGGATGGGGGGGCTCATGCATAATCAACGATGAGAGCTGAGAGCAATGTGTTTGTGTGTGTGTGTGTGTGTGTGTGTCCTCATCTCAAAGAGGCTCGGTAAACTGCCAGAATTAGAGCTTTGCTGCACAGCACATGCTTTGCTGGCAGAGGACAGTCAGTTTTAGCTGCAGGCATTAAGCATAATGTGCAGTGGTGCTAAATACTGAAAGAGCTTGATTTGTATATGTACACGATGGCTACAGATTAGGCTATAGTTGCCCAGTAATGGAAACACTTCTTATTCAAATCTTAGTTTCCCAGAATTCATCTCTACTACTTGTTTTCTATACGTCTCATTATCCGGATAGATCCTCCGCTTGATAAGTAAATATCAGGTGTAGGCAAGCATGCCACGGTGTCTGCCTGGTGGTACAACCCCTAAGACAACAATAACAATTAGGAATGCACCGAATTTTCGGCGCCTAACCCTAAAATCACAAAAATGCGTTTTCTGTATCGGTCTAAATTTTTTTTTATTTGACCGAAACAGTGATGACGACATCAACAACCGCAGACTGCACGCACCAGACTGGATTACAGTAAACTTGTCTCTAGTGTGGGCGCATTTCCATATAT
>JBBPDH010163020.1:0-18860 GCA_037974565.1 Clupeocharax schoutedeni | reverse complement strand
GCCAGAAAGTGGAACGCATGGAGGGATGCCAGTCCAGAGATGAAGTCGGCCTTCCTGACACAGGATTGGCAGTTCCAAAGACCACCATGAACCACCGTAGGAGGCTGTGGAGAAAATAGTAGCTGGGAGAGGTTACTGAGATTTCTACTGCGACGTTGGGGGAAGTATCTTCTTGGGCCAGAAGTTGTGTGAACAGGAATAGGTGTGGTGCACATTATTACAGAGTATAGAGTAAAGAGGAAGGAAGGAAAGGGTATCTAGCTGAGAGTAGTTTGATGAGACGAGTCCTTCTTCAAAGATGCAATCAAAGAAGCACATTAAATCTTACAAGAGAATGATAGGCCTTTTTAACAATTCAGGGAGAGCAGAAGCCACTCCCACCAATTGCCACCTCAATTACCTCAGACCTCACTGTTTTCAGGTGCCTTTTGTCTAACTAGTATCAATGAAACTTTTAATTGGCCTCACAGTAGAAGCACTCAATATAGCCTAAATGCACAAGCTAGTAACACAGTTAAATAAAACAATAAATTTAAACAATCTTACCAGATAAGTCACAAGAGCAGGCAGATTCTAGAAGCACATACACACACCAGGACCTGGATTCAACCCCCTATCCTGGAGTTGTGAGGCAACAGTGCTACCCACTGCTCCACCATGGGGTTCGTGGTCCATACTTCTTACTTCTTTAGACACCCTTGGGTACCTGTTTCTCACCCCACCATCCAGGAGCTCCTCTTCCTCTTGCTAGACCACGTATTCAGACATCATGTCCCTCACTAAGCCCAGTTCTTGCACCTTCTTCCTGCTCCATTTTCTAAACCATGCAGTTGGTTTATTACTGCACCTGTGCTACAAGACAGGCGCTCCCATCTCAATCTCTTCTGAAAAATGTGCTTGCTCTTGTTTTCAGTTGGACTGAGTGTGACTGGCCTTGCTCTTTTATACAGATCTGAAAAAAAGTGATTTGTACGAATGCAGCTCAGGACAGCGTGAAGGCAAGTATTCCGACGATCAAAAGTAGAGTGGAGTTGTGGGACTCAGAAACTCAACACAATGACCAAGCATCTAGAAATGTGCAAAACTCTTTGTGCAGAGTGAGAAATGCTAACGTGCGGAGAAGAGTGGGGAGAATGAGGTTTCTGGTGTGATACAGTTACTAACTTTAAACATTTTTTGCGTTTGTTCGGATCCTGCTCACTTTTTATTCTTCTGTTTTCCTGAAGGTGTTGGTTTGGTTTATCCAGTTGCTTCATAAAATGGTTGTTAAAAATTAAACGCCTTAAGAACGAACAATTGGACGGTTTTGGTTACTGGTGGAACCAGCTATGGATCAAAACGTTATTAGTTTTTTAGGGTTTTAAGAGCTCCAAAATACTTCTCTGAAGAACCATCCATTAAAAGGTTCTTTTAGGAAATGGTTATTCATATCAGCTCTGGGCGTTTAACCCAGAAAACTGACGTACTGTGGGATTTCCATCTGTAAATGTACTAAAAAATTACCAAAAAGTAGTCTTATGGCCAATTGTGGGGCGATTACATCCCTCCTGAGAAATTTGCCTTTTTCACATTCAGTTCGGTACCATTCATTCTGAAAGAAACTTTTAAATATAAGTCTTTTACATTGTTTTAATACACTGGATATAAAGTTTCATTGCATATACATTTTTAATACAGTACACTTTCAACAGAATCCTATCTGTGCAAACATGAGAAGTGCAAACAGCGTTCCTTAATGACGGAGAGCTTTTTGTGTGTTTGTGCTTATGTCTGACCACATACGGGAAGACTGTCGTCTGGGAGGGGAAGAAATCCTTCCGTACTGGTGGAAGGAAATGCAAAACATCCTTAAGACACTCATGTGATGATGGAAATGACAAGCTGTGAGAGGTGCAAGGGGCTGAGAACATTTTCTATCCGTCTTTCCCACTTTCTTCATCTTTATTCACCCAGAAGTGTGTCTCAGAGAAGTGGGAAGGCCGCCTTTGCTCCGTGATCCTCCTGAAGGGGTTTGGATCATCTAGTTAGCTGCCATGAAGCAAAGGAAGGCTGTGCCTGGACCAGAAAACTGTGTTTTGTTTGTGTGCGTGTGTTTTGTCTGAATTCTCTCTCATCTTGTATTCGCAGAGGATGCCATAAAACTCATATCTTTGTGGCAGGTGTTGAAGTGGTGGAGCGAACACCCAAGTAAGAGATCTTTATTTAGGTTTTATTTTATATGTAATATGTATATTATTTATTTATATATATATACTTTATATATAATAAGTATGTTACACATAGAAATCTAAGTATTTTTCAATGCTTTCACAAAGGAAAACCAATACAGACCAGAGTTTGGCAATACAGTGCTCACGTTGACAGAAACTCAGGGTGGATTATTGAGAGGGGGGGGGGTGCTGGGGCTAACAGTTAGCTGTCAGTAACTGAAGGAAATCTCTGGAATTGGATTCACACTTTTCAACACCAGTATCACAAAATACTGCAACTTTTGCCTCATTCATTGTCTGCACAGCAATTACAATCAATTCTGTACTAATACTACAATCACTACGAGGTGGGTTCGACAAATCAGTCAAACCAGTGGTCAAATTACAATCTTTTGTGGTTCAGAGTCACATACAAATTGCTGTAGTCTGGTCCGGAAAAGAAAAGGTCAGAATTTGGAAACGGTGCTCATGTGTATCGCGGCACTGCAGCTGCTCTGAGCTCCTCCTCTGTCTGTCTGACTGGTGGTATGCTCATATGTAACACACTTTACTGATTGCACAGCTGATCAAAAAACAAAAACCAAAACAACTCTACAAAGACTCTCATTAAACAGACTTGACCAGAAGAAGAAAATTGAAAACAAGAAAGAAAAAATAAACTGAACAGCAAAACCGAAATAGGTCTGGACCGATACGAATCGCGGTAAAGCGTCCGGAGAGAACCGCTGCCCCCCTTTCCTTTCGATAACACAGGTCAACAGATCAGAATCATCAGGGATGAGTTCGGTCATGTTTTTCATGCTGATTTCAGATCTGTGTTTAGTTTTCCTCGCACTGAAAATATTGAAACAGTTCTTGATCGGTGCTGCTGTGTTTTAATAAACACCGCATGCGAGTCTATTGCAAATCTAATATTACTCAACCAGATGATGTGACTGAAAAAAAACTGAATGCAGATCTGAAATCAGCATGAGAAATTTGTTTAGAAAAGTGTGTTGTGGTTTCTGATGATTACAAAAACATTTTTTTGTTGTTGTTGACCTGTGTAATTAACACCACACCAAAAAGAGACAAGAATCTTCCAGAAATTTCTGCACGGATAAGTGTAAGTACCGCCCTTGCAGATACAAACTGATACCGCAGAGTATCAGGGAGTGATTTCAGTTTAACTTCGGCATGTTTTTCAGCACAATCCGATTTGGTCCCATCGGTAAATGACGGGAAGCTCGTGCAAGCTCCTACTTCTCGGGTTCGCTTATAAACCCTCCTAACAGTGAGGAGCGCTGCCCGAGCATCTTTATACTACTACATACAGCCCTACTACTCACAAAACAGACAGCTGTACCATTCTACTAAACTAAAGGAACCAGCGTCCTCCTTTTACTCCGCTAAAATAATTAAGAAGGAAAATACGATCATCGCGATTAAACATCCGTTAAACATTCTCGTCTCTTTCCGCAGTCTGAGAGAGGGGCGCAGCGCCGTTACCGCCCGTCCTGCTCTGGTTAGTAGCTTCTTCCACATTCCTCTGGTGCTCAGTTGTTTTTTAGATTAGAGAGGAGTTCAAACTGCACTCCTCTTGCTTTCCTTTACCTGTCTTTATCTTAAGCGAGGAGGCGTGGATTAATCCTGCCTCCACCCCGGTTTTTATCAGGCACCAGCCCTCTACTTTAGTCGGCTCGCTCTCGCCTGGTGCCTGTGTTCCTAAAAACATTCCTAAAAACAAAGACCAAAAAGAAACAAAACAACAATCAATATGAGTCACGTATTGCACAGACAGTTAAAACAGTTTTGAGTCTAAGAGCGAAGTCAAGTGCCTCCGTCCAGAAGAGCAACAGAGACGCTGAGTCCTCTGACCTAACCCGACCGATGCTTGCGAGACATCGACTTCAAAACCCCGTTCTAGTTGCTTCCACAGACTCTGCACTTTACCACAAGACAAGAGTCCTTATTGGCTTACAGTACGACGACTCAAGGTGATGCTCCCCCATCTCCATAAAGGCCCCACAGTCATTGTCGGGGACCGCAGGTATTTACTCTGCCTTGGTGAGTCCCCTGGATTTGTTGTGGTGCAAAGGGCCTCCTGGAGATGAGCGGGGAGCGTGGTCCACAGTTATGGGGGGTGAGGGGTTGGGGAGGGGGGAGAGGAGGTTTTAGAGCTCACGGATGAACCTTAAAGGCCAGGAGCTGCTCTGAGTGCATGTTGTTGAGGGAGCGCAGGTCAGGCAGCTTCAGCAGCAGCTTGGTGAAGATGGTGATCTCGTTGGGGTGGTTCTTAGTGATGAGGCTGCGCAGGGCGCGAATCAGTGTCTCCTGGAGAGCTTCCACAGAGTTCACGTTCTCTAGGCCTGAGCGGTCTGAAAAGATCCCGGAAAAAAGGTCACTATGGAGGATGTGCATGATATCTCTGGTTTAAATTACTTAACACACACACATAGACTTATGTTCCCTTTAGTGCATCATTTCTATTTACAATACATAAAATATAAAATGTCATTACTTTTTGCACATTTTCCAGCACGTGAAATTAAGTCTAACTGAGCATTAAAATGTGCAGAAGTGAAAAGCGATCATCTGTCATACATGAACATGCCACAGCACAGTGTGACATTCTATGTATTTAACCCATTTAACCCAGTTAACCCATTTAACTCAGTTAACCCATTTAACTCAGTTAACCTATTTAACCCATTTAACTAATTTAACCCATTTATCGCAGTTAACCCATTTAACTCATTTAACCTATTTAACCCATTTAACTAATTTAACCCATTTATCGCAGTTAACCCATTTAACTCATTTAATCCATTAAACCTTTTAACATATTTAACCCTTTTAACTCATTTAAGTAATTTAACCCAACCATCTGATCGCAGAGGCAACTCCCTAACCACTAGGCCACCAGCCGCTGTGTTTGGTGAGCAGCAGTGCACGTTGTGTGCAGGAGGTTAAACGCTGTACTGAACTGTTGCGCAGATGTGTAGAAAATCTGCAGGTTGTAAAAAGAAGCGTACCTGCAGAGACGAGCACGACGGCGGTGAAAAGGCTCATTTCCTCCTCGCTGAGGTGCAGCGCACTCAGCTTCTCGCTGAAGTCGAACATGGAGTTAAGCAGGTCACCGGCACCCATGGAGCGCAGCGCCTCCACGCTGTACTTCTGGCCACTCAGGAAGGTCACCGTGCGGTCCTTCATGTTGAACAGTGATGCAAAACGTACCACCAGCACCTGGGGCAGAAATACAAAACCAACACATACAGTACATTACTAACTTACACTGGAATCAATACAGCAATAACTTCTGCTATAGATATATACTGAATATTACAAACTGGACTAGTTTCCCAATAATATACAGTCATTATCTTTATCCATTTGGTTAATTTTTTGCCTCATAATCTCTTTTGATATTTAAGGTATATTATGTGTTTTGTTTTATTATCGTCTCATTGCTGGAATGGCTTTTCCAGGCATTTTGGACCGATTTTCAGCTTATTGTTCTGGACATTAAAAAAACACCTTCTAATATGAAGCTGCACAGGACTAACAGAATTTTATATATACGCGTCTGCAGTAAAGTTGGTTTTATATTCGGTCTTGCAAACAGAATGAAGATAATAAGACTCGAGTGTGTTGCTTAGTTAAACACACCTGATGGTTTTAGGTGAATAAACAGGTGTGGAGTTTATGGAAGGAGCTTCTGGAGATACGTACCTCGAAGGTTCCAGCCTTCAGTAGGCTGACCTGGTCATGCTGGGAAAGCTCCCTGAAGCCTGGGATGCGCTTGGCAAACTCCACCACCTCCCTGACGGCTGGAGTGAAGCTCATGGAGAACTCCTCCCAGATGGTGTGGCCTGACTTTCGCGGGTCCACATAGGGCGAAGTGTTCATGGGGCACACCTGGTACAGGACGCAGTAAAGGAACATTATGACTTGTGCAGTCGCAGTGATTTTATATAAAAAAAAATCAGTCATGCTTTACATTTTTAGATGTTAATGCATTTACTGTTGGCTCCACTCACCAGGTGCATCCTGCTGTCTCCACTCCATGCTGGACCACTATAGCTGCCACTGGCGAGAGTATCATTGGCATTGTACCCCTGAAGCGAGTAGCCGGGGGGCACGGGGCGGTGGTCTAGGGGGGCGTTATTTGGCAGTCTGACTGGGCAGTGGCCACTAGGGGGCCTGTTAGCCACTCTGACAGGGCAGTGGTCGGGAGACCCCTCGGGGCGCTGGGGGGTGCAGTCCGAAGGCGGGAGCTGGCTGGTGATGTTGTTGCGGTGGTTCCAGACCTCCTGCGTCTCCTCCATGCGCCGGCTGTCGTTGCTGATGCGTTCGGCCACGGTTGGCGAGCGGGGGGCCTCGTCCTGCTCCTGGTTGTACATGAAGGTCTCTTGGTGCGCCCTGGTGACTGTGCCGATGACCTCCTCCTCGCCGCTGTCCGTGGAGCTGGAGGAGTCTGAGCTCTGACTTGTATCCATGGCGACCAGCGGCTCAGGGTCAGTGCTGGACTCGGATTGGTTGCTTTGCGGGGAGGAGGCGGGGGAGAAGGAAGAGGGAGCGGGGGTCGGGTCCTCAGAGCTGGGCTTGGGTGGGCAAGGTGGGTTCTGGTGGCTGAGGGCCAGCGGCTGGCTGCCGTGGAGCTGTCCAGTGTTCATCATGTTGTTCATGGCACTCTGCATCTCGAGCAGCATGCGTTGCTTTTCCCTCTTGGGGATTCGACCAAAGCGTACAGCTGTAGGAACAAATACACAGCCGGACTCAGAAAGAGAGCAATATTACAAACTTAAAACGCTCACTAAAACACAAAAACGTAAAAAAGATGATAGCAGTTTAAAGACACTTTCAGCAACCAGAAAAACAAATGTTACACAACAGCTGAACTGCTGTCGAGGACAAAGGTAAACACAGCCTGATTACAACAGTAGACTCTGTCCATCATTTAAGGAAGCGTTTAATTTAATTTATGAAAATGATCAGCTTCCACAATGAAAAGGAATATTTTGCAGGCCCAGTCCGGTCTGCAGTAACACACACTGAGGAAATCAGACCATAAAATATGAAAGTCTCACCATCTCTAGACATGCCGACAAGCAGACACTTCTTAAAGCGGCACTGCTGGCATCGGTTCCTGTTGATGCGCATGATGGGGCAGTTCTCGTTCTTAAGGCATTTCTTGTACTGGATGTTCTGCTGGATGCTCCTCCGGAAAAATCCCTTGGAGCAGAACAGAGAGAAAATGAGAGTCAGCAGGGAGGAAAGGACAGTTTCAGGGTAAATGCGATCGAGAGCAGGTGGCGGGCATTCAGCCGCAAAACCCAATTCCTGCTCTGAGGTGAAGAAAGTGGAGCTCACAGCACTCCTTCACCTGCACGGACTAAAACACTCTCACTGCCGCTGCTGAGAGGCTTTTGGGGAAAATGTCAACATGCTGTTTACCATCCCAACTCAAGGTGAAGCAGAACAAGTTCTCCTTCTCTTTCAAAGCCTTGAAGATGCTTCAAATTTTACAATTTAATAAAAAATCTTCAGTCTGAACTGGGAGACCTCCATTACGGGTCATTATTGCATTTTGCGGCTACTGTGAAACGGGGCCGAGAAAGAAAACAAAGCAGATTTTGGACAAAACAAACAGAAACAGTTTTGTTTGTATTCTCTCACCTTGCAGCCCTCACAGGCATGGACCCCGTAATGGAATCCTGAAGCCACATCTCCACACACTTTACACAGCAGCACCAGGCCGCTGATCTCTGAAAGCACGAAAATAAAATGGGTTAAGAGGGCAAGGAAGCCGAAAGACGTTTTAAATTTACGGCTGTTGTAATAGCTAATGTTTGAAGGGTCACGTTGAGCGCCACCTGTACGGAAACGCTGCCAGCTTTGCAACCCAGCATGCAAGACCTGCACCAAGCCGCACTAGTAAAACGATTTCATAACTCGTAGTGTACTTTCAGGTTAAAAAAAAACGCCGTCTTTATCAGCATCTATATTTAATTGCACAGATTTATTGTCCATATTCAGGTCAGGACAAAGGTTATCTTTAAACAGAGCTTGTGACATGAGTAATCATAGACAGACTACAAGGTAATTAAACAACTTATAATCCAAAAAGTAGAGCACTGTCACACTTACCTCTCTTTCACAGGACAGGGAATCTACTGTCTATACGCTATTAGTGCTACCATTTATATACTATTCAATCATTGGTTTGAATTTAGGCTAGGAGAAAGAATATGAAATCCACATCCAAAATCTCTGCGCTACTCTTGTGTCTTGTGTTCGGCACTTAATGTGAAATTTGTTTATATTGTTTCTTTTCCTGCACATGTTTTTTTAGTCTGTTCTCTACAGGCCATCATATTCTGTACAGCTTGTTTAGGAGCAAAAATCATCAAAATGTTAAATCAAACTCGGTCTATATCCCTTTCTCCCAGGGCGGTGTCCCCTGTGGAACTAGGAACGTGTGGAAATGGGTCTAAACACTCCGGGGATAAGCTGCTGCGCACAGTTCCAACTGTTCCTCAGTTGGACTCAACTGATCTGAGCCACTGTGAGCCTTTTATTTTTTTAATTGAAAATCACAGTATTTTCCAAACGTTTCTTGATTTCTTAATATTCTAAAGTAATTTTAAAGCTTGCTTTGAATGGACTGATTTGTAAAACTTTGTTATGAATGCTATAGTTTAACACTCGTGTGACTTTCATGTTTATAGATTGTATGGTCTGAATCTGGCCCGGTATGAGTTGGGTTCGACGTGCTGAGGTCACACAGTGCAGGGCAGCAGGAACCAGGATTGGGTCGAGACCCACCGGTGCAGAATAACACACAGCACTCCTTCTACACTCACTGGTGATGCCAGACTTGCTGGCGGCCGGGGAGCGCGTCTTGCCCCCTCCGTGGCCCTGCGGCCGGGTGTGGCTGGCCGGGTCCCCCTGCTGACCCTCACGGCGGCCGGGGGAGTTGCCGCGGGGCGGCGAGGACGACTGGTAGCTGCTGTTGGAGCAGTCGCTGTGACATGACTCCGGGCTGGAGGCAGAGCTCGAGGAGCTGATGTAGGCGATAACCCCCCCTGGAGGAGGACAGACAGAACAACATGGTCAGAAGAAGCTCTTCACACTTTTTAACAAAAAAAAGGTGAACAGCAAAATGGTACAAATGAAAGTCATATATATTTTTTTTAATCTATCTATATTCTGCAAAAAATAAAGCCACAAAAAGGGAAGCATACAAAAACACGTCCGTCAATAAACATGTTCGTTTTATAATGATGGCTTTAAAAAAAGCACTGCAGCCCAGCCCAGCGCCCTCCCCCCCGGAGGAAAGTGGACCAGTCAGATGGCTGCGCTCCTCCATTCTTCCTCGAGCCTGACCTGATTTCTGCCTTCGTTCTGAATGGTTAGGTAACAACATTACATAATGCCCGTGTCAGGAGGGTGTAGGCTGGCCTCACTACCAATAACTGGATTCAAACAAAGCACAGGGCGGGGGTGGCGAGGTGGGGGGGTGAGATGAATACTATGAATACCAGAACAGAGAAAGTCAGGACATCCAGAAAAAGCACCTGAAAGATCAGCACTGTAAAAAGTAAGATGGAACAAAGCAACAGGTTCTCATTATATATTTCTAGCCTCTATTCAGTGTCATATTTAACAAAAAACGTTTTTGAATAATCTTAACAGTTCTAATACAGAATACAAACATATACACATATGGGGCACCTGGTGGCCTAGTGGTTAGAGAGTTGCATCAGAAGGGATTGAATTCCAGGATTGCTAGTGGCACCACTGAGGTAACCTTGAAAAAGATACACACTGCCCCCCCCTCATTGGTGGCAGCTCTCTGCTTCACTTGGTGAATGGCTTAAATGGTTTAAACGCAGAGAAAATATTGTTCACATTCTGTGCTGTGGTGTGTTCATATGTGACTGTAAGGGACCACTTTATATATATATATATATATTGCATGTGTGATTGTATGTGTGTATACGAACATGCACATACATATATTTATATATACATGCATACACACAGCTTCTAGAAATTTCCCCTCAAATGTATGTAAATGACTAATTAGCATAATAAGTGGATGAAGTCATGCAGGGCGCATGCGCGCCCCCGCGCGGTCTGTGCGTGTGTCTGCGCGCTGAAAGTGGGTCAGGGCGCGCGGCCGCTACTCCTCTCACGTGTATCCGCAGCTCGCGCCGCACCACCTCGCGAGGACAAATTATGCAACAGCTACGTCACAGCCCCTCTTGACCAATCAGAGCGCACGCACGGGGCAGCGTAAACACAGAGGCACATGGCTGGAGCGGCAGGGCCATGTGAGTCCGGTACAGAGTGCGGGTACAACACAGCAGCCTGGGACTCTTTAACACACACACACAAACACACACACAAACACAGGGTCCAGGACCACAAGTCCAACCCGAACCGGCACCATACACACCCCTGACCCGGGTCCACTTCACTATAAACACGAGGAAAACACATCAGACACGAGAGTATTCTCTTTCTTCTAGCACTGTCAGAAACCACCAACACACACACACACACACTGTCATCTCACCAGCTTTTGTAGATTCCATGTCCTCCAACAGCACACAGCCTGGGTCTACTGGGTCTCCTGGTACTGGGGCCGTGTTTCTCCTCTCCTCAGCAACTTTACAGTCGCTGCTCTAGTGAGGGTTCGGTTCCGAGCTCTCCGGCCGTGTCAGAGCCCCAGAAGCATGGACATTCTGTCGGGGAGGTTCTCCTTCAAACAGAGAGTTCTGTCAGTGTTCTGGTCTGAGGTTTCAGAACCAGCGCGTCTGGTTTCTCTTCCAGACCGTCAGAGACAGGAGTGTAAAAAGGTTCATCCGAGAACGCGAATAGAGCTGTTGGTCGGGACCGGGCTGGACCTGCTCGGAGCCGGTGCAGTGGGTCGGGACCGGGCTGGATCTGAAGGAGCCGGGCTCGGTCCGTATCGGAGCCTCTCTGGGGCGGACTGCTGGAGAGCTCGTTGTTGGACATGTGACCCACTTCACAAGCTCCGCCCCTCAACCCGCCCCAGTGTCAATGTAACCCACTGACACACTTTCAGTCCACAGTCTCGCAGGATCCTGCAGTGGGGGGCACTGCACACTCAGGGCAGTACAGGGGGGTCCCTATCATGACCCCACACCATGCACCCCAAACAGAGACAGCAACGAGTGAAAGTGAACCCACCACAGCACACAGTGTGAACCTCTGCATTTAACCCATTTACTAAGTTAAGCTGCAGGCCGGCAGGAACACAGCGCCCGGGAGTACGTAACAGAAAGGACCACACCTTGCTCAGAGGTATAAATCAAGGTTATTTATTACCATAATCAGAAGCACAAGGCAGAACTTAAATGACACCATTACTTGAAATTATTATATTTCTTTGATTAATTGAATTTTACTTAATGCAACAATTATTTTATTATTTAGCTTTTTTGCAGGTTTGTGGCTTTTTTTTGTAGGTGTGTGCAGCACGCCGTGCTATATGCCTTCGGCTCCAAAATATTATAAGAATAAAAGTAATGGGGCGCCTGACCATCACACCAACAGGGACTTGAGACTTACAGAAATATTTGAACTGTAACGGTGTGACTGTGTTATAGAGAACTCTGCTGTTAAAAAGCTCCTTATTAGTTTAGAGTGTTTGCAAATCAAATGTTATTGTACTTTTGTTCATACAGCAGTACTTTATGAATAAAAGTGAGTAATACGCTACTTTTGAATGCATTATTTAATCTACCCTGGTGTAGTAGATGTATGTGTTTGATTGTTTGTGCATGTTTGGTCATCTGTAAAGTCTTTGTTGTGGAGTCTGACAATGGTTGGAAGGGAAGACCTGTGGAATCTTCCCATTGTAGGTGCAGTAGCCGCCACTGAAAGAGCTGCTTAGTGCTGTCAGAGTCCCTGCATGGGGTGGGAGATGTTCTCCTGCGTGGGGTGGTAGAGGTTCTCCTGCATGAGGTGGGAGATGATCTCCTGCATGGAGTGGGAGAGGTTCTCCTGCATGAGGTGGAAGATGTTCTCCTGCATGGAGTGGGAGAGGTTCTTCTGCGTGGGGTGGTAGAGGTTCTCCTGCATGGGGTGGGAGATGTTCTCCTGCATGGGGTGGGAGAGGTTCTCCTGCATGGGGTGGAAGATGTTCTTCTGCGTGGGGTGGGAGAGGTTCTCCTGCATGGGGTGGAAGATGTTCTCCTGCATGGAGTGGAAGAGGTTCTCCTGCATGAGGTGGGAGAGGTTCTCCTGCATGGGGTGGGAGAGGTTCTCCTGTGTGGGGTGGGAGAGGTTCTCCTGCATGAGGTGGGAGATGTTCTTCTGTGTGGGGTGGGAGATGTTCTTCAACAGGATGACAGCTTAGCCTCCATACTCCTGTCACTCAGCACCTCCACTGGGTCCAGAGGGCATCCTAGAACAGAGCTGTCACGCACAACGGGCTCAGATCATTTAGAAAGGAGATGTTAGGAGATGTTAACAAACACACATGGGTAAACTGTTGCACTGTTTGTTGACTTAAGTTGTTCTTGCAATAGCTTAATGTTTTTGCAAAATGTTATCCCAAAAGGTAGTCTAACAGGTATGATTGTGTTATCAGCTGTGAAGTAAAAGAACTGAAGTGCAACATGCCTGAATAAGTCAATAATTCCAGTTTTCTTTCTAACTGGTGGCCTTTTGCATGTATTTAAATCTGAGAGACGCCAAGAGGAAGCACTGAAGACAAGATGTGTTTCTGCACTAAAATATAAATTGCTGTTTATGAGAGACTGAGATAAAGCCTGAAAACTACAGGTTGGAGGCACCAGATTGGACAGCATAATTACACTAAAACCGCAGTGCCGTCGTCATCCATGGGAAGGTCAGCAAACCGTAACGTCAGAAACAACCAAAACTGTGCTCTAGATAAACAGATAGATAGCTAGACAGACAGACAGAGAGACAGACAGATAGACAGACAGTCCTCCCGTCCCCTCTCACAACAGGGTCTCCCAGTCAGAATGAAAGATAAACAAACAGTATCCCAGTTTCTCTCATTTACTTTGCCACAATGCTTGAATGAAAATCAGTGTTTTTAAATATTGTTGTGAAATATCCATATCAGACACCATGGTGGTGTGATGGGTAGTGCTGTATCCTCACAACTCCAGGGTTAGGGGTTTGAATCCAGGTCCTGGCCTTGTGTCAATTCTTAATAGGGGAACCAATACTCAAAAGGGGAGCCTATGCTCCTCAGGTCGACCCAGAGAGAAAGAAAAGAGAGTCTTTATGGGGTTGAATAACAAGAGAAGGCCTTAATGAACAAGACAATTGACAGATTTAATTCATTTATTGGAACGCTAAGAGTCCACAGAGGTAAATTTTGTTGGAAGAGTAACTGAGCAAATACAGGCCTGGGAAGAGTGTGACCTGGAGTCCCAAGGTGATTGGTGTGTGTGTATTTGTGTGTGTGTGTGTGTGTGTGTGTGTGTGTGTGTGTGTGTGTGTGTGTGTTTACGTTCATACCATTTATCAGACTTATTCAGAGAAACGAACATCAGTGCTTAAGTCGTCCACGTCTGCTCTTCATACCTATAAAGCTAAACTAAAATCAACGGCTGCTTTTAACCAAGTTACTACCAGATAAGATAAACACTAAAATGCCAGATTAGAGACAAACCCTGTGTGTGGAGTTTGCATGTTTCCTAAATGGTAGCGTGGGTTTCCTCCTCAGAGCCTCAGAGCCTCATTTCTCGCACTTGCTTTGGCCACTGTGGTCTAAATCTTAACACAAAAACAAAACAGTCAACAGGCCAAACTGTCAAATACACACAGCACACACATTTTACTGATCTGTTCCTGCTTTGTGAAATATTTGTTTCTGTTGAGTCTGAACCCTGCATTCTACCTTATGTCCCTACACATAAAGCCAGCAGACCAGGGACGAGTAAGAGTCATAATAAGACACTGTCTCACAAGAAGTATGATCCACAATCGTGGACCATGTAATAAAACACAGCATAACTATGACGGGGGCTGATAGCAGTTCTGTACAGTATTCAGTATTTATGTGAATGAGTGTGTGTGCATATACTGGATCTCTTCCACTGCAAGATGCAGCTGAAGGCAAAGGAAGGTTTCTATGTTTTATACTGAAATACATCATCAGTTTTTAAAAATAGTTATAAACCAGTGCCAACAACCCAGTCCAGCACATTAACATCATACACCCCCTTCACCTACCCTTCTCTAGTAAAGATTTTGTAGTAAAGATTTTTAACTGCAAGCCCTGAATCAACTATAGTGTTGTTTTTGGCGGCCTGTTTTAATTTTAGTTTTAGTCTAGTGTTTGCGTCAAGCTGTCATTTTAGTTTTTATTAGTCTTAGTCACGTCTCTTTTTAGTCTAGTCAAGTTTCAGTCACTTAAAAGTCTGAGCATTTTAGTCTTATTTTAGTCAGAATTATCCATCCATTTTTGTCTAGCTTTAATCAATGAAAACTGATGACATTTTAGTCTAGTTTTAATCAATAAAAGTTGTATTTTAGTCTCTTTTTAAAATAATGCAAATCTATTTAACCCAGACGATATAAGTGCCTAGTAGAATAGACAAAATTGTATTTTTTTATTATGTAATTTTATATAAAAATAATAATAAAAAAATTAATAAATCATTTTATTATTATATTATTGTTACCTTAGACTCAAGAATACACTGCATCCATTCCAAACATGGAAGACACTCTGATTTGAATTTACAACATTTATTTTGCCAACCAACCATGTTAGAACAACATAGACATAGCAACAAACACATAAATTAAAATAAATAAAATAACATCACATCACTAAATAGTGTGAATAAAATAAAACTGTGCGTCTATTGCCATAAAATCCACATCTGTAAAACTGGTAAAAGTCTTCACCTTCAGTGTGTTGGCCTGAACTTACCTGTATATATTTTTTGAACAAATATATTCTACACAACCAATTTAAGAACAGCTTTTTTGCATGGATAAGGGAAAGTCTGCTCATTAAAATGCTGTGTGTGTGTGTGTCTCTCTCTCCGGCACTGTTTTGGCCCTTTGTCCCAATACTTTTGTCTACTCTAGATATATTTATTCACAGTGCTTCTCAATGAACATATTGAGATGTAGTGGCATTCAACTCTAAGTTTGAGCGTCCCAATACTTTTGTCTCCCCTTTCTATCATACAGGAAATAATGTCTCGTCTTGGTTTGTGGTTTTGATGATTTTTTTTTTTGCTTTTTGCTTTTTTACTCTGTATTGGCTTCAGATAAAGTTAAAGGTTCTTTTTTTTAGACAGACAGACAGACAGATAGACAGATAGACAGACAGACAGACAGACAGACAGACAGACAGACAGACAGACAGATAGAGAACCCAGTAAAAGTTTACTATTGTTTACACACGCTGTATTTTCAGGATGTGCAAGTAGTAAAGTCCACAATGGTCAGTATATCATGATTCAGAAAGGAATAAACGACTTCCCTGTAATAAAGTGGGCTGGAGATGTTTATTGCTGCACACAGTGTTGGTTATATAAAACAGTTATTATCTGGCATAAATTTCCTCAGATATGGCTTTTGCTGGGTGGAGCCATTTAAAACTCTTTTTGATGTTTTTATTAATTTGAACAGTTTTTATTTTCCTTTTTAAACATTTTTACACACAAAAGTGTGTGTGTTCTCCCTGGAGGCGACATGACCCAGGACTTTTGCTGAGGACCAGCAGATCTGAGCCCTCCCTTTCTTTCAGAGAATAAAACACATCAAAATAGCTGCAGTAGTCCAGTTTAAAGATGACCAAAGACTGGACGAGTAACTGTGTAGCTTCCATGGTGAAAAAGGGTCAGGTTCTTCTGATGTTGTAAAGAAGGTATCTCCGTGTCCTGGAAAGGTGGTCTAACATAACAAGATTTCTTACCTTCTTTGAGGTTCATAACAGAGTTATCAAAAGAAAAGGTGTTTGTGGCTTGGTGATGGTACCCCTTTGCAGCTCAGTCTTGCTGGGATTCACCTTGAAGTGGTGGGCCATCATCCAAGAGAAGATGTCAGCCAGGCAGTCTGAGATGCGGGTCAAGACCTGATCATCACTGGATAGGAAAGAGAGAATGGGTGTCATCGGCATTAAAGTGGTAGGACAAGCCATGTAAGGCTATTACATCCACAAGTGAACCAGTATATAGAGAAAAGAGAAGCTGTCCCAGGACTGAGCCCTGTTGTACACCAGTGGACAATCTACACAGGGCAGACTGGGACCCTGGTATCTCCGGTCATCAAGGTAGGATTCAAACCATTGCCAGGCTCTGCCCAATATCCCAAGGCTGGAGAGAGTAGCCAAGATGATCTGATGATTAACTGTGTCAAAGGCTTCAGAAAGGTCAAGAAGAATCAAAGCGGAACACAGGTTGGCTGATCTAGATGCATGAAGCTCTTCAGAGACCACTAGGAGTGCTGTTTCAGTAGAGTGTGCAGCATTTGAACCCTGACTGGTGAGGAACCCTGAAACCTGTTTTGAGAAAGAAAGATGTCAAGTTGGTTATAAGCAGCACATTCCAGGACATTGTAAAGGAAGGAGAGAAGAGATACTGGTCTGTAGTTGTTGATATCTGAAGATTCCAGCATGGGTTTCTTCAGAATCGGTGTGACCACCGCAGACTTGAAAGCAGATGGGATATGGCCAGTTGTTAAGGAGCCATTGATGGTGTATGATATGTGGGATTAGATCCAAAGATATCATCGGGAACATACTCGATGGGTCAGGGTCGAGCAGAAATGTGGTTGGTTTGTTGGACATCAGAAGCAATTGGTTAGAAAGAAACTGGTTAGCACTGGCTGGTCTCTGGGTGATGATTGGGGTGAAGGATCTGCTAATGTCATTAATTTTCTTATCTAAGAACACACCAAAGTCTTCAGATGAGAGAGCTGGAAAAACAGGGGGAGATGGAGATTTAAGAAGAGACAAAAAGGTTGCAAACTGCTTGCAAGGGTTGGATAAACACTCACAAAAGGACAGGGCCTGGATTCAAACCACAAATGCGTCTGTGAGTGAGGTGACTTACTCTTTTTTTCCAAAGTAAAATCATGTAAAGGTGAGTTACAATGTGATTAACTACTTGCACTTAGTTTGCCTCCTGAGGTGTTCGGGCTGTCTGGATAAATCCAGTTCAGTAAGGGACAGTACTGGACACCAGTGGGTTGAAAAGTGCCAGTTAAAGTTGGTCATGTGGTCATCTTGTTTCACAGGACATGAATATGTGGCACACAGTGTCTGAAGTCCGTATTGGACCATAAGACCTGCAGGCAAGTGGATCATGGTGACACATCATGTACATTAAACCCTGATATTATGCACTTTATTATGTTGACACAGAGGACCTGGGAAGTACCAGAACTGGGAAATTACTCCCCTATGTCTCCCAGAGTCCACCCACTTTTTAAAAAGTCGATCTGCCCCGACTGCTAGATTTAACTTTGTAAATTTCTGGTTTTCAGAGCCCTGAAATAATATGATAGGACGTTCAAACGTGGTGCTAGTGTCTGAGCGAATGAAGTAATTTTATAGCATACCCATCCAGACTCAGCCTGAACACGAAAACCTTCCAGTCGTGCCTGTCCAGGTCCCAGCTGTTTGGGCATTTTCAGCATAACACCTGCAAAAATGTAAAATCCTCCCAAGAACACTGTCTGCTTAAATGTTCAAATGTTTGTAGACATGTGTCAGCAGTGAGGTGACCTTAAAGCGGCTGAAGTGGTATAAATTAGTGATGCACCGAAAGGATTTATTTTATTTATTTATTTATTTTTGACCAAAACCGAAAAATCGAAAATGGGGGAACACTTGGCGTCAGACAAAGGACACCAGACAATGGGCGTGGGAATAGTGTCGGCATCGGTCTTGATGTGCCAGTTTTAGGCGGGAAGGGGATGTTTTAGTAGAGGGGGCAAGGGGGCGAACTGGGGGAGTCAGAGAAGTAGGAGTAAAAGAGTGGTTGTGTGACTGTGAGCTCCGTTGAGCTATTCTGTAATAAAAATCCAAAAAGGCATTCTGGAATCCTGTCGACTTCTTTCCCGCTCGTTTGCCACAATATCATTTGACATATATTTTACTTGGCCCCACTCATTTATAGCCTAAAATTAAGATGAATAAAAGAATAAAGTATCTTGAATCTTGAATCTCTTGAATCTTGAAGATGGCTGAAATATTATACAATTAAATATCTTTTCTCATAAAACAAGTATCCACGTGCATTTTAATATTCTAAACATAGTGCATGAACAAAGTGCATTCAGAGCCAGTGCTTTAAAAACTGGTGTAAGAACAACATTCTCTGGAGTCCTTTAACAAAATAGTGTATTAAAACAGAGACTGGCAGCTCATATCTTAAGCATAAATCACTGGAAAACTTTATTGGCTTTTCAGGCAGAGTGTGTGCTCTAAAGATGAATGCATTAACTCTAATTGTAACGTTGCTTCTTTAAGCCTTGCCTGGTGCCTGGCAGTCACAAACCAATAAAACCCCTCTGATTTCATCCCCATGCTGACAATTGTAATGATGCCGTGTTATTTACCTCAGCTTAGAGCCCCCGCTAGGCTGTTTCTCCTTGCGTTTGGTTGCTATAGCAACCAGTTAGTGGAAAACT
>JBBPDH010162389.1:0-18882 GCA_037974565.1 Clupeocharax schoutedeni | reverse complement strand
TAGTATAGACCCAGCTCCCAACCCAACTTTGTGAATAGATTAACGGCGATATTTTTTTATCGCACGATAAGAGTCTCGCCCAGCACTAAGTATTTGACATACTGCATATAATGCATGCTACATTCTATAGACACATACTGCATAATGTAAATACACACTACAAACAGGGGTTAAATGTTACTACTTGGTGCATTTTTGTAAATCCCAATCAGTCCCTTTTGTAATTCAGTATTTGACTTATTTGTATAGTATTTTTTACATATATATACGTACATATTACTCTAATAAACATGAGACGACACTCTTCATTCTGTAATCATGTTACCAAGTGAGGCACTCCAGAGCATAGACAAAACATTGGTCTAATTTGTATTCTATTTATAGAATTACTGCATTTATTTCAATCCCGAGCCCCAGTTAGTTTCCTGAATTAAAAATAAAGAGCCCAGAAAACAAAGGGGAGAAGGGTTTAATCTGAGGACATGACAGCAAGGTTCAATGCTGAAGTTAATGGCTGAAGTAAATTGAGACAAATTGCTGCATTTGCGCGAAATTGCAGAGATTAATTTTTTATCTTTGACAGAGACTTGGCACTTTCTTGTCTTCAAAGGAAGAACCGATTTTTTTTTTCTTTTTCTCGACTTCTCCTTGTGATGTTATCTGTAGGATAATCTTGAAGTGAGCTTTATTCTCCCCCAGTAATTGCTCTCACAGCTTAGCTCGTTGGGCTAATCACCCTAAGGATCAGTAAGTTATCAGCAAACATGGCTTTGCTTCTTCATCAGCTATCAGATGAGCAGTGGCACCTGGTTGTTCTGGCAAGCTTAAAAGGAAACAAACATCCACAAAACATCAGCTACATTGTAATTTCTTGCAGACGGCTGAATAAGTTAAGTGAAACTGACCATTGTGTCATACGTGAACACACCACAGCACACAGTGAACAGCACAAAATTCTTCCTCTGCATTTAATCCATTCACCAACACTAGCAGTCTCGGGATTTGAAGTTACAACTTCATGATCATGTGAGTTTAAATCTCAGGACTGCTTGTGGCACCACTGAGGTACCATTCCCAACACACTGCTCCCCAGGCACCCCGTTGGTGGCAGCCCACTGCTTCACTTGGTGAAAGAGTTAAACACAGCGAAAGAATTTTCTAATTTCTGTGTTTACGCATGACTATAAGGGTCCACTGATTTCACTACTGCTCATGCGTACCAGTGACATTGTAATAATACTGCTGTTGTGAAACTGACTTTACAGTCAGACCCTTCTCCTCTGCTGGTTTGAGACACACCCCTAGGTCCTTTATAATCAGGTCACTCACACTCGTTCTGGTTATTTACGACCCAGGGATCAATTTGAAATATGGCCCCTCTTTCTGTGCATTCAAGGTTGGTGTGTAGTTGTCCACCATGAAGCTGATCACACTGAAACAGAACTGACAGCCAGCAATACAAGTTTGTTGGCTTTAGGAACTCCAACAGCAGCCATCAACAGTTTTGTTGCAAAAAAATAGAAATACACCTGGGAAAAGTTTGACGACTCACCTTTGACGTAGCAATGTCTTAAGTACTTCTGTTTCTCACCAAGATGTTAGAAAGGGTTAAAAGTCCTGTACCTGTAATATTAACCACACTACACCTGGTTTCCACCCAGCAGGTTTCGATTTGTGTGTTTAGGGGCGTGTCTCAGTGTTCACTCTAAACAAGCCCGGATGTGTGTGGGTTGGTGGTGGGTGGAGTGACTTACGCTGCAGGAAAAAACCTTGTTACTTCAGTAAAATCAAGACTCATAAGTAGCAGGTGTAACACATATCTGTATCAAAAGTAACCTCAATATACCCCTTGAAAACATATAGAGGTAGCTTTATGTTCAAATGAAGCATTTAATAGCACAGATACTGTTCTCTTTGTCCTCCTTTGGGCTCAAAATTGAAATAAAAATTTTTAAAAATCACACTTAAATATAAGTATTGTCTATTAAAAATATTTATGATCCACCAAAACTGTGCTTTCAGATTAGTCAGCTGTTCTATAATTACACAGTTCTAATGATTTGTTCGCAGCAGGGGTTTATGGTGGAGAGGTCTGTGCACCTCTTTCTTTTTACTTACCACTATTTCATTATTAACCTCAGAAGACATAAGTTCACCAATCATTTTGGAGTTATTCTAGTGTAAATTAAATCTCAACCGCTGGCTCCTCTGACCATCATTGTTAAGAAAATCAGAAATGGTAGGCTTCCCTACAACGCACTGTTTAACATCAAACCACTCTGAATTACTTTTATATCTCAATGATAGAATTATGACTTTATGTCAAGACAACAGAATAAATGGACCTACCCACCTCTGCTGCGGCCTAATGTACGACAGCGTGCTCCTAGAGTTAAAAAACGAGCTGGTTTCCGGGAATAAAAAATGTTCTGCTGCACTAGTGTGACCTGAGGGGCCAGGATATATCCGTACCAGAGGCCTGCTGGAGCCTGGAGGAAGAGAGGCGGCTGGACACTGATGGTGTCCTATGATGCCTAAACTGTTCCCATGGAAACCTGAGCTATTTCTGCTCACATTTCAAGCACCGTCTCTGATTTACATCTCTCTTTCCTGTCTGCACTTCATCATCCCTGCATGGTGTTAAAATGAGACTGGCCTATGAATAAAGCAACAGTCATTTGCCACAAAATATTCAGTCGCAAACAGTGCACCCACCTGGGTATTATTATGGGCTAAACTGTTACAGGCTCGGAACAAGCATTGCTTGGTGCATTCTTGTGATCACACCAACTAATGCACATTCTCTCTTTTAATTTCAGAGTTGTTTTCCAGCTCAAATTCTATGAATTCCAAAAATCCATGAATATATTTATATAGACAAGCAGGATATAAAGTGGTTACTCTGGGCACCAAACATGTAACAGACCTACAGAGAAACCATAACTTATTTATTATCATTTACAGATACTCATCAACAGCACATGGTATACACAAAATACAGTGAAGAACTGAAATAAGAAACAAAAAAACATGGAACTATATATGGAAGACATACTATTTCATGTGTAACTTGGATACCCTTTTACTAGCACACCAATTTGAATATGGTCATTTATTATAGCCTTATAAGATCTTAGACATATCAGAGGCAAAGATTTTCGTACAAAATGGGGCCAACTGTGTGGTTACTTATAAAGCATCAGACAATATTTGTTCTTGGCCTTTTTTCTGACTACAGACAGACCAGCCACCAGTCCTGTTCACAGAGCAAGTCCTTACATCATCTCATACAAAAGCCTTCACTTTCAGCTGTCTGCTGTAATCCTTCCTTGTCTGCTCTATCCTCTCTGCAGCCCAGCCAGGTCCAAATGTCTAAAATGCAGGCACCGAGTTAAAAGCTTTAAATGACGGAGGCTGCCCTCTCGTCTCTTCCACCTGCCTATGAGCCATTAAGAATGACTCCTTAAATCCGATTGTAATCTAAACAGATGCATTTGGATTATGGAAGTGGTTTCTACTGTGGCCATAACGAATAATTAGAATAGAGATTGATACTTAAGGTCTTTCCACTTTCTATGAATGAATCATTACTAATTGAATGCATGTTTGGGGCTGCACAATGCACAGAACAGTAATTGCATTTTGTTGTACACAATTGGGGCACTTAAGGGCAAGATGAACAAACTTCAATTACTGCCTACTGCCAAACTTCAATTACTACCTTCACATCCATAATTTGAAGTAAAAGAGTCCACATTATGTCTGTGTATTCTTTTGGTGGGTGGGTGTGCACTAGTTTTTTCAAACCAAACATGAACCAGAAGGAAGAGATCCGTGTGCAGCACTGAGTGGGGATACAAGTCGGATCCTAAAGAACATTGACAAATGGCTTGTCGGTTACGCAGTGTTAGTATATTATCTGTAGGACTGTGGTGCATTAGTTGGACTTTGTTCCTCAGCCTGGCCCCATCAGGAATGAATGAGATGTGACAGGTCCATATCTGACTGAAAGATGGCAGAAAATTCATCAGAGAGCAGATCATGCAAGGCCATGCCATCATGGGAGTACACCCAGCGCTCCCCAGTCCAATCATAACGTTTTGGGCCACTGTAAAACAACATACAGTCAGGTTTTCAATTATGTCAAACTGGTACTGATAAAATAAATTGATAAAAGTACACCAATGCATTTTACTCTAAAAAATTCAACAAATTTAACTGGTTCCTTGGTCCACCTCGCCAGTTAATTGTCAGATTTAGTGAATGTGTTTGACTAGGAGAACATCAAACTGTGCAGGACACTGGCCCTCCAGGACCGGGGTTTGACACCCCTGCTGTAGAGACTGGGTGAGGATGTGAGAGAAAAACACTGCTTGCCTTGTGGGAGAGGAGAGCCAGATCTGTTTATTTGGTGTCTGTTTATTGATGACGTATGTGCCAAAGCCATCGCCCACTTTCACAGTAAGCACCCCACTCTGCGAGAGGAAGAAGAACAGAAGGAAGACCTCAGAACATCTCTTTAAAGGAACATTTCACTCAAAATGCTAATGTGGCCAACAATAAAGGAAAGTTAGTGTGTAGCGCACTGTGTGAGCTTATTTGCATAAATGCTTTCTGAATTTATTATTAGGAATATTAGCATTTTTGTGTGAAACATCAATCTGTTTGAAGTGACTAAAATTCAAAGTGAAGCCACCACTCTGAGGCACTAAAAGCCCTTGTGCACAACTAAACAAGCACTGCGTCCATCAGACATCTGAACCATGTGAACAGTTAAATATAAAAAAAAAACAAAAAACAAAATGCCATAAGAATGAAATGGCTACAGGACATTCGCACACAGATCACACAGTGGGAACAAGGAAATAAATGTGCTGCTAGCAGACATTGCTCATTTATGCTGTGGGCGGTTTGGCTCTGGGACCGAAAGGGAATTTTCCTGAACAAAACATAATACATTACTGCAAGGCAAATTGGACTGAACAGTTATTTTATTTCTTTTAATTAAAATTATGGCTCTTGCTCCAGGCACTGGTTGACCTTGTGGCTCCACGTTCATACAGTAGGCTGGAGAGATTTACTGATGATCATTTCAAGTGACCAATCAGATACTGTAGTGCTGGGCAGTACTGATGAAATTCTAATCATTATATTTTTGATTGGGCTGTTTAATTCTGATTATTCAATGTGTGACCAGGTACAAAGCACATCTTACAGAAAGTAAATGCAATTAGGTTTTATGGATTTTAAATCCGCAGCAAATTACATCCACTGTTGTTAACTGTCAGGGCATTGATAAAGTGTACAGAATATAATTGTTTAATAAAAAGGACCTGCTGGGCCACCACTATTATATGAGAATTATGTCAAGGTCAATAAATCTAGCTAAGTAATATCATGGCATATCAGTATTACAGTATTCAGGTATAGATGACATTGTCCAGCACTAATGGGCTGGTACTAGCACAAATAAAAACCTTACATTCAAAAGGGTTTCTTAATAATGATGGTTATGCATGAAAACAATGCAGTATAAAGCCTGTATTTGCTACATGGGAAAAGTAAGGTAGCAGGGTAGATGAAGAGAGAAGTGTATGTTGTTTATGGTGGAATGTAAGCTGACCCTGCCCAGAGACAGAGTGAGCTGGACTGGGGAACATGGCTCAATCGTTTAGTGGTGGCTCAGACAGCAGCTGTCTGACCACATGATTTAAAAAGTCACAGGTTTATTAAATCACCCCCCTGCGGCCGAGATGTTGCGAGGCGTGGAAGGATCTAGCACCTTCCATATCTAATATAATATGCACACTCCATAAACTCAGTACAACAAAGGGGAGAGCCAAGATGATTCTGCAGCTGAGAGATGCAGAAACTCACTGCTCAACTCCACAGGGGGCAGCTGACAGGAGACTCCCTGCCTGACATTTATCTGGCTAGGATGAAAGGGGGGGGGGGGCGCACAGGGTATGAACAACCAATCAACCTGTCAGCAGCCATGCACACATCACACTCCCACCAGCCACTGCAACCAGACACAGAGAACAGTGTGCTATCAACACGAGATCAAAACTATATCTTCGCTCATAATATACACAACACTGCTGGTTTGTGCTGCTGTGAGTGGATGGCTAGACTTCCTCTTCCCTGTTGTGTAAAATGTTCTTTGAAAATAAGCCAGATCAAATCATGGTAAACCTTTATTGAAAACCTGTATAAAATGTATATCAAAATGTTGACTGGCCAAAACGTGAGTCTGGTGCCTGAAGTGTGCAGTTGAGTGATGTAGCTAATGCACCTCAAAGTTAATGGAAGGTAACCTCTCTGCAAACTGTATGAATAAATCATTGCATACTTGCCTAGCTTCAAGTAATCATTGATTATGACCGAATTGTGAATTCAGATACAGAATGACAGAGATACCTATAAAAACGTATCAAGTATCTCAAAACATGGCTAAAGCAGAACTAGTAGCCAAGCTGGATAGCTTTTTTTTTTTTTTACATTTTGTCCAATGATGAGCATCACAGTAAAAAAGCAGAAAAAAGCAGCACAGTAAAAAAACAGCTAATGCACAAAGACAGTGTCCAAGTCTCCAATACAACACAACGGTCAGATTTATTTGCGAAGAGCTTCCATGTTTTTATGCATATCTTCGCATAACTTGGTGATAAACAAATCCCTTTTTAGGGTCTATGAGAATATCCTGGGAGTCTCGCACAATATTCCTTATCCTGCCAATCGCTGGCTGAGGGACTAGTATGTTGTCCAGTGAAGGTGCTCAGACTTAATGACATTTTACACACAAGTACATAATTTCTGTGCACTGTCATGTCCTTAATTGTGCCCTTTTTCCTCTGATGGACACAACTGAACAGCTTTTCAAGGGTCAAGGAAACACAATTGGTTTTTCTTGAGAGTAGCCATTAGTCTGCCTCTTAAGAGACTGAAAGGGCATGCTCAGTCCTATACAGCAGGTCAACACAGCTGGTCTAATAGGGCATTAAAACAAGAGGTCTAGTCTTAAATTGAAAGAGTTTCCATTTATTACCCAGTGTAAAGTGAACACGGGCATTGTGAGGCTATTTCCCTTCTTATTACCCGTGAAATATGACTTTGTGTTTTCATCTGTCGCCTATCAAGCAAACATCAGAAATGTACAGTCTCGAATAACAAGTACTGTAGAAGTGGAGAAAAGGCCACTCAGAGTTCAGGGCAGTTACGGTTTCTGTTAGTTATTTTTTTCTTATTTTTAATTGGTTCTTACCATACAGAAAAATGGTTTTGGGGCATGTTAATCTCATGCTGAAGGGTATGTTTGAAAGCATTTTATATACCTATAAATATATAAATATATATGTGCATGTTTCCACCATTATTAGAAGATCACAGGTTTGAATGCTGGATACACTAGCAAAAAGCAGTGGTGATCTGACAAATATATTGACACTTCATTAATGCACATTATGTCTTTATGTATCTTTTTCTGACTTCTTATCTAAACAATATTATTAAAACTATGCACTGATTTACTGCATCGTTTTTTGACATCGTTTTTTTTCAGAATTCATGTTGTGATGATATTCACAGCATACTCAGTTAAGGATAATGAGAGGTATTGTAAAGTCATATATATTCTAGTTCTTCAGATGTGACATGACCTGGATGACCTTTATTCAACCTTGCAATAGAGACCAATATGGGAGATTCAAACAAGAACTTTTGGAAAAAACTATAGAATGCAACTATGAAAAACTTGTGAAGATATGCTAATGTGTTCTAGATCACAGCCTGGATAGACAGTATACTGTGTACAACTACACTTTTATTTCTGACCATCAGCATCCTTTTATTCCCAAAGCAGTTAGTGGGTCACAGAAACAAGGTTTCTCCTTAGATGCACTGGTTTCTGTTGGTCTGTTCCTACATTCCACTAACTGGGCAGCTCTGGCTGAAATAGGTCGATACACTCAAGTGAGGAAAAGCAGCCGGTACAACCCATTCCAGCTCACACATGTCTGCTTGGTTTGTCAAGTTTAGACAGTTTTACCACAAATGTCGCAAATCGGAAGGCCTCTAACCAACAGCGGTGACCTTGTAAAGCCTGCACATTTTATTATTTGGTGTGATTTGTGTGTTGATTTAGGAAAGCAATTTGACTGATATTAGCTGGTGGCTATATGCTTGTTTGGTAAATTAATATCATACATTCAGTGCAAAAGTAAAAAAAAAAAAAGCTAATTTTAAACACCAAACGTGTCTTGACAGACTGACTTTATCTGGTTTCAGGAGATAACTGTGCATTTAATTCTGGCTCAATCATAGCTGTAAAACAGGGAGAATGATCTGTGTTTTGAATTGTGTTCTTTTTCCATTCCTTTGCACCCTTTGCATCATTTGATATTACAACAGCCTGTATCTGCTGTAAAAACCTCATGGATGTGAGACCATTTCCGGATAGCATGACATTGCATGAGGGCATTACTGTCCCTCTAGGTTAAACATACATAGCTGATCTGTTTAGTCATGACATGGATAAATGGTCAGAGGGAGTTTTACTTCTCCTTAATAAGGCTGACGAGTCTGTAACATCATGATGAATTAGAATATTGTCCTATTTATTCTGAGAATCAGCAGAGCAAAATACATAAAACATTCAACTAAAAGTCTGTCGCCTTAAGGTTTCATTTCTTCACATCTCAACAGCAGCCTCTAGCGGACATTTACATAAACTACATCTTTCATACAATAGTGAATATTGAAGATTCGAATTTAAAGATTTCCCTTTACACCCAAGATGAACTCAATCAGCCAAGCATAGCTTTATACTGAAGCTAACATGTTAAGGAAGCTTCTAGCCAGTAGATAGCATAAAGTATAGCGTGACCATTCTATCATAAGTGAGAACACCAAAGCGCATAGTGTGAGCAGCACACAATTCTCTGCATTTAACCCATTCACCAAGTGAAGCAGGGGGCAGCCAGGAACAAAGCCCAGGGAGCAGCGCCTTGCCTCAGACTGCATCAAGTAGTTAAGCTGTCTCTAATAGGAAATGGATGAAATTATGCTGCATAGTTTAAAACTGCTAAGTATAGTCTACTGCTGCGTGGTATACTGCTGCCAGCATGAAAAACTTTCCATCCTTTTTCCATCATTGAAGAAACATCAACAGTCAGGTTTAGCATGACAAAGTTTAAAGAAGACCTATTTTACCCACATAAGAATCTTCTTCATGTACTCACAGAAAAGACAACATCGTAGTCGGGGGCCGTAAAGCTCTCATCGGTGAGATCCTCGAAGTACTCTGCTAGTGCGTCCAAGGTTTCATCTGCCAGTTTTTCATAGACAGCTTCTGTTATCTCCCTGCCAATGACAATATTTCATGACATACAGAAGCTTTGCGATGATTCAGACCACTGGTACTTCAAGATGTTGGATATTAAAATGCTTTGATAGTGAAGAGAGTAATTTTATTTACTTAAACTGAAGTGCATTTTCTTCTGCAAGAGGAATGGTCACATGAAATCTTCTTCTTTGAACATCTGCACAAGCATCTTTAATACACTGAAACAAATAAAATGGCTGGTAAGTTAAGACAGCAGTGTCATTTAATCAATATTCAAAAAGTAATACTAATTGTACTTAATTCCAATAATAGTGAGTCCCACAAACACTGAATAAGACAGTATTACCATGCTTACTAAGAGTTGATTGTGGGTCATTTTCTACCTTAATAATAATAATACATTTTTTTATAGAGCGCTTTTCAAGATACCCAAAGTCGCTTTACATAGAATTGAAAAGTTTACAATTTGCATTGAGGACACATACATACAATCACAAAATTTTAAATTTCATAGGTAGAGAAGAATGAAAAATTAAAATAAAAAAGGACCAGTAAAGCACACATATGGGTAAAATAACAGCAGTTAAAGGCCATAAGCAGATTTGATGAGGTGGGTTTTGAGGAGAGACTTGAAAGTTGCCAGGTCGGTATAGTGTCTGATGGGTTGTTGTAGGGAGTTACAGAGGGAAGGGGCAGCTACAGCGAAGGCCCAGGTTTGATGCTTTGTCCTGACAGTTGGACGTAGAAGGTTGGCGTCTGCGGAGCGAAGGTTACGAGAAGGAGTGTGATGGTTGAGTAGCTCCGAAAGGTAGGAGGGGGCCTGGTTATGGAGAGCTTTGAAGGTGAGGAGGAGGATTTTGAACTGTATGCGATGGGTAATAGGAAACCTTCCCTGTGCTTATAAGACTACAAGAACAAAGAATGCACACATACATACAAAGACAAACACTAGACTTAAGATCTAAAATGTGTTTAATATAATTGGGAAGTTACCTTTACATTTGTGTTGGGTAACTGAAGAGCTGGCTTGAACTGTAGCATTCCCGAAGCACCACATCTTGTCTATAAAACAAAGAGATTAAAACCTCTTTAAACCCCAACAACCATATGCTTCATAATCTTTCAACAATAATAACATATCCCTTATTATAAATGCAGTACAATCTTATGGCTTGTAGTAAATTATTTATGGTGCAATCTGTCCAACTACATTATACATGATCTGCAACTACACTGCATTACTGAAACAATGAAATGATGCCCATCAGGTGGGTAAAATGTGTCAAATATGATTTTTTTAATACAATGGTGGTGAGGAATTGAACACCTCCAAAAGCTACTGCACAGAATGTTATTACTTTAATGGTTATGAATGCATATCATGAAGCCTAATATATGTTTTCTTTAACAAATGTTGGAGAAGTATGTATGAGGCAAAACAGTTCCCTCACAACTACTCGGGAGAAATGTCCTGTTTCACCAGTTGTGAAAGAGCGTAAATAAAATGGATGTATATTGCAAAGAAGATATCGCAATCTCTGTTTATTTCACTATAAAGAAATCTGCATCTGTACGTTTCTCTACAAATAACCTTTTCATATGCAATGAAAATTATTGCCAAAGACGATTTGCAATTTTAGACCTTTGTATCATTCCCAGCGATGCTTTACGCTGTATGATCACATACTTGTATACGTGATTTGTGCCGTTCGGGCAGCTGCACTTAAGGTGACTTTGAATAAAGGAGGTGCTGACATTCTGTAAATTAGACAGATGCTTGTGCAACACTACCCCTGTATAAGAAGTTTGCACTGTGTGCACTAAAGTAACGATTACAAAAGTGAGAAGACTGACTTTGTGCCATCCTGCAGACTGCATGGATTCTGTGTGATGTGTGCCCTCTTTGTAAAGAGAATAAACCACACGCTTGAAAACAACAAAGAGTATCCAGTGTTCTTCTTTTACTGTTGATTTGAGTTGGTTTGATGGATTATGGATGGATGGATTAATAATTATCCTAAAACGGTAGCTCACAGTAAATCTAACATAAAGAAAACTTCACTGGGAGCAGCAAACCTCCTGATGACGTAACACCAACAGGAATAGGCTAACAGTGCTGTTCACTTACACTCGCTCCTTCTGGGTCCACCCCGGAACCGAGAGAGCACAGTTTAGAGTTAGCTGGGTGACATTTCCACCGGGTCCTCTGGAGAAGAAGACACACGCGCTGCCATTTATTTATTAACAGAGACATTTCCGAGGAAACCGAGGCCCTTGCACCGACTCCAGACTCAGAACCTCCTGTCCACCAGTCTGAAATAAAAAGTCCACCGGTCAAAATAAAAGTCCCACAAAAACTAAATTTAACATAATGAAAGAAAGAAAGAAAAAAGTGAGAGGCACTGAAGAAAAATAAGTGTAAACGGAAGGAATAAGAGAGACAAGAACAAATATTAAAAGAAACAAAGAAGTCGGATGCACTGAAGACGAGTAATAGAAGGAATAAGAAAGAAAAAAGGAAGAAAGAAAGAAAAAAGAAAGCAATAGCAGGCACATAAAATAGATACAAGTAAAAGAAAGAAAGAAAAAAAGAAAGAAAGAAGTGGGATGCGCTGAAGATAGATAAAATAATCTGAAGGTATATGGGAGACAATAGAAAGAAATGTATAAGAAAGAAAAAAGAAAGAAAGAAAGACATTGTAATTAAATGCCAAGAGAATAAATATGATATGTGTATAATGGAAAAAGAAAAATGATTAAAGTGATGTTTAATGCATTTTTAACGAAATCGTTTAATTAGCACGTTACTGCAAGTTACAATCATTTAGAAAATGTTTGCCAATAAAACTAAAATTCACCTGTAACTTTTTCTAGAAGAAAACCTGTAATAGACACAGTATAACTTCTTTAATAAAATATTAGCATAAGTAAGACAAAAAGTAGGAAGACAGGTAAGTAAGAAAATAATCACTGCACGGACACTTTCCAAACCTGCACTAAATCTCGCTCCTAAATTTTTTGGAAAAAAACTCCTCTACCTCAGAATATTCACTTATTTGCATTACCTGTGTGTATTTGCTTTTGTACTTAGACATTTTTGCTTAGACTCGGCTGGTTGTATGTCCTTGTTTAATTTGATCTGTCTTTGTCCTACACTGTTTGCTTCAGAGAACGCTATTTCAACCCTCTGTGTACTTGTGTATGTGGCTGGGCTGACAATAAACTCTCTTAAATCTTAAATCTTGAAGTTGGTAAGTAAGAAAATAAGTAAGAAAGAAAAAAGTAAGCAAGTTAGTAAGAAACTAAGCAGGAAAGTAAATAAGTCAGTCAGTCAGTCAAACGCCAGCAGAAAGCTGCCAGTGTTCTTGTCTCACAGCAGGGGGCGCTGGAGTTACTGTGGGCTCTCTTGCGGTGCTGAAGTGTGAAGTGCAGAAACTTGGCTGTCTGAACTGTGGGCTGTCTGAGAAGGAGGAGGAGACCCGTCAGTCTCTCTTCGCGATTTCACAAACTGGAGGAGAAACTCGCCCGCAGCTCACTCACCTGGAGACAGCCGAGCCTGAGACTCTCTCACTGTCCCACTCTCTTACTGTTCCGGATTATCAACCCAAACACACCGCCCTGACAAGGACAAGAGGGACAAACATCCAGGTAAGATCTTTATATCAGAATATGATCTGATGGTCCGTAGCCCACCTGCACAAGGTGAAGCTGTGTGTATTATGTAATGTCCCATTACACAGGGGACCAGTGATTAGCAGCATCTTTCTGAAAGAGCACTGCTGTATCCTCCTGTGAGAATAAGCTACAGAGTGTCATCTGTACTGTGAGTTTTGGGTATTGGCAGAGTGAAGTGATGTAATATTGCAGGGCAGTCTCAATGTGTGTGTGTCTGTCTGTCTGTGACTGCCTCCTAAAACGTGCAGAGGGTATTGATGAGCCATAGATCGATGTACACCCCAGAACAAAAAGTCCTGATCAATGCCTGGGTCAGGTTAGGTTTAATGTTTGGAAATGCTTTTGGGTTTGATATAAAAGAAACAATTCATAAATGATTGTTAATGCATAATGTCCTTCTGTCTGTCTTGTGTAGTTTGTATGTGTCTGTCTGTCTGTGTCTGTGTATATGTGTGTTGTGACCGTGTGTATTTGTATGTGTGTGTGAGTATGTGAGTGTGTCTGTGTATATACGTGTGTATATACGTGTGTGTGTGTGTGTGTGTGTGTGTGTTCAAGAAAGTGTGATTTGGAGGTGTACTTCTTTAAGCCAAAGAACAAAGGTAAACTTTTGGTTGCTGAGGTTGATGGTTTGGGGATGTGGAATGTCGGTTCTTGTGTGTGTGTGTGTGTGTGAGAGTGCTTTGCAATCAAATAAATTTTCATCAACTACATTGTCCTTCAAACATTTGTAAATACAGTGCACTCATCAGTACACTTATTCCCTCATATTGCAATTCCAGCATTTACTGCTATAATAGACCTGTCCAGAGGTTAAAACACGTTCATGTATGTCACAAAGCAGCTGCCGAAGGATCATGTGACCCATGTTTTGAGACTCTATAACGGGGCCATTGACACAGCTTTGTACCTGGAGGCTCTTTTGTCACATGATTGTTGGGAACAATTGCAGGAAGACGATCTGTTTGAGGCTGCGCTGAACATTCTTCTTGTGTTTATGCTCAAGTTCGTTTGATTCCTCTGGACAATGTTCAGGAGTCACCCATCTCACTCAGGGCTGCACCGGCACTGCGCACTGTTTATGCTCACAGTGGATTAGGCTACTGTCAGCAGCCGTTTCTCAGAGCCTAGAGCTTCTTCAAAAACTGCACTGTGTTAAGGAAACAGGCGTATGTGGTTTCATTATGATGAAGCATTATGGCAAAATCTAACCGCTAACCTTGTTCACATTATCTCTCTGTGTGTGTGTGTGTGTGTGTGTGTGTGTGTGTGTGTGTGTGTGTGTGTGTGTGTGTGTATAAAATTCAATATTGATTCAATACAGTATGGCAGTGTTTTGATTTGATGCATTATATATAATAAAAATACACAGATGGCATGAGTGACTAAAAATGACTATAGTATGGTACTGTAGTCAAGTAAAGTAGGTGTTTATTGTCATGTTATCCCTGTACACAGTTCACAGTGAAATGAATCAAGGCTTCTCCAGGACCGTGGTCAAGTCAAGTTACGTCATGTAGAGTTTTTTTAGTGCAACACAAGAAACAAAAACAGAACACAAGACTACAGTTCAGTACAAGCAGACTTCAGTACAAGCAGAACATGACTATTGAGAGAGTGCAAAAGAACCACAAAAGCAACAGTGCAATAATATACAGGACAACATACAGTGCAGTCAACAGGAGCAGTATTAGTAGTGTGACTGAATACAGAATCTATCAGCAGTCATTAAGTGTGCTAGAAATGCAAAGGAATGCAAAGATTGGTCTTGCTTAGGGTCGCTCACCTAAAATACACGAGCGTCCTCTGCCAAAGTGTCTCTGTAATTCTTCTTACTACCATGTTAACACAGTAGTTCTTCTGTCATGTTCACTTACACCGGGTGCTGCGGCCTACAGGTTGAACGCTTAAAAGGTTGACATATTGTATACTGATAGTAGAGGTAGGTGATATGTTAGGTCTACGGATACCATAGATATCACCAGTACTTCTAGAATATTGAATTGAATTGTACAAAAAAACACACAAATTTAGATTGATAATGTGGAACCTGTAAGCAGTCAGTGTATAATAATTGCTTAAACCACATAGCAGCAAGTAGCTTATTGTATGCCAGTTCAAGTTGACGTCTTATCTGAACAGTTGTTTGATGCCTGATATCACATATTTTTTCAAACTGATTGATATGGGACACTACAGCTTAGTTTGGTGTGTTTTGTCCATTCGAGCTTGTTTGCAAGCTTCTGAAAAATTCAACATATCTTGTATTGTACATCGCAATACTTTTGAGTTTGGCGTTTTCAAGATCGCTGTCTGTATTAAAGCACACTCTTAGCATGAAGTGTTCCACTGTAGGTCCCGTCCCTCACAGCTCCTTTGACAATGACAGAAGCCAAACACCCCGCACATTTTTACTGTTCCCACAGTACCCTGCGACATTCCTCCAATGTCTTTCTATCACAATCTAGCAGAACACACACACAGACATGGCTGCTGCTTTCTTGGCCCCTTCCGCTGGCTTGAGACCAGTGAAGCAATAGGTCAGCATATGCATATTAACAGCCAGGGCTAGACTGTGTTTAAAACAGCAGCAATAGCAGAATCATGCTTGTGGGCAGGCTGATGTAAGAGTACACATCAACAGTTCATCATAACACTGCATTGAGAATTGAGTTGCAGAGGCTACAGAATTTTATGAATATAGCATGGACATATGAAAAATAGCACCTCAGAGAAATGATCATACATTAAACAAATACTGTATTTACTTCATTTATCTATAGCATCCTCCCATTACCAAAGACAAGTCTGGCACAGAAGCCAAACCAACAGAAACATATTGATTCAAACACTTATAATAGAATCTAATGGGTAGGTGCCTCATTACCTGCCTGCCATACAGTATGTTTTCTAGTCTTGTGCACAGGGAATCATACTGTGTGTGGTAACCAGCTTTATCCTGGCATGATACTTTATCCTGGCATGATCATTAACCCATACTTCTATTCTTTTCTCTTATAAATTAACAATAACAAGTTTGGTTTCCATGGAGTTAATGGTTTATTAGCTTTAGAATGTAACATGTCTGGGAATGTAAGGGGTTGGAAGTGTCAGACAGGCATATTTCTTTTTCATATCTGTAATTGCATGCTGGGGTTTGTGGTTTTTCATGGATTATTTAGCCTTCCATGCTGATATGATGTTCAATTTTGAGAAGTGATGCACACGTAGACTAAAGATAAGACCACATTTACTTGGTGGAAGTGTTAAATAATGGGCCAGGTGTGTCTTCAACACGGAGAGGAATGCGTTCTAGAAAGACCTGTCGCTTTTTCTAGAGCCCCTGCAATATATCAGTTGGTTGATAACTTTATCTTATCAGCAAAGTTACCACACATAACGCACAGTGTTTGATGAGGGATAATGGCATGTGCAACCAGTGTATCCAAGCCTAATATTTTGCATGAAAGTAATCATTTTGCATGAAAAACATACATTTTCTTATTTAAAACTTTGAGATTCTGCTGTTTGAAATCAAACATTCACAATCCTATTTTATCATTGGATATAATAATCCATTTATCAATCAATATTAGATTATTAGCCAGTTTTACTGCCAGTTTATTTGTGGCCAAATCCCACCTGGTGGTTAGGACTCCCTCTGTCACCCAGTGCTACCAAGTTGAGAGGATGAAGGCTAGAATTTGCCTCCCCTGATATTTGTACCATTGCATTTTCGAACAGTCATTGTACAGCTCAACACACTTGGAGGAGAACACCAACTGTTACAATAGCTATCAAACTCCTGGGTTGGCAGTGGTCAAGCTGACCAATTGGGGGAGAGGGGGGGCCCTTCACACTCTTACTCACTCAGAGAGAGGCCAATTATGTAATCCTTGGGAGCCCTATCAGCCAATATTATATTATATTATAATATTAGTAACAAAACTTCCACATCAGTAGGGCTCTGCTTTTGTTACATGCATTGCAAATGACTAAGAACATTAGGACCGAGTAGGTCCAACATATTTACCTCTGTGTTTAATGTGTGAATGATGTGAAGTGCTTTGGTATGAGTAGTGCTGAGTGGGGGCTTTAGTCTGTCATTTTGAAGGAAAGGAGTGTTTAGAGTGATGACTTTGCGTGGGAGCATTTGTACTTTCAGCCTGTCATGCAACCATCACAGCCAAAGGTTATCGTGCCAGTGTTTTTGCATGGGAAATGAGTGGATTCAAATGACCTCTTCAGAAGCCTCCAGCAGCATCCGGTTGTCTTACTTTACCTACTTTACATATGAAGCCCCACTTCCATATGAAAACCTTCTGACATCCAGAGCTATTGGTTCAAGATAAAGGTTTTTTGGCTGATATATTACCATGTCAGGCCCTGCCTCACATCCATAAAGCCCAGGAATGGCCCTGGGTACCCACGACCCTAGTAAAGATTAAGTGGTTACAGAAAATGGATGAATAAGTGAATATTACCATCTCACATAGTAATAGTGGTGCAACGGATAAAAAAAAATCACAGTTCAGATCGGATCATGGTTTTAAGCCATGGATCGGATCAGTTTTCGGATCAGCAAAAAAAAGATGAGACAAATTAAACTTTTCATTTTTTTAAGTATTTTTGCCCGTTACAAACATTCCACACAATTATATAACGACAATATAGGGCATAATTATTTCCTTTAATGTGGACACAATCAAAAACAACGTTAAATTGCAATTTAAGGTATTATTGCTTCTTACTTTGAACATGGAGAATAAAATAAACCTGTCCACATCATCAAAAAAAGAAAGAAAGAAAGCAAAGCAGACATGAGCTTATTTTTTTTTTCAAAAAGACGAAGATGTCTACACATTTCACAACGGAATATGTCTTCAGCTATAAACACCCCAGTACCTTTTTGCAATAGCCCAGAAAGGGTTACTGCCATGGATATCAGCGGTTGTTGCGCAGCCTTCGCCATGCCCGATGTGCTACCAGTCTCATACGGCTTCCTCGTGCCACACTGCCGACAAACTGTGGAAAATGCTAGGCGCATCGCTCAGGCTCTTGCGCGCTGGAAGCGCCTCCGTCGTTGCTAAGCAACCATCAGCCGCACTCTCCATTTCCTCCAACGAAAAACCCCTCGCTGTAACTCTGCTAGACGTGATATGTGAACGGCCCCTTCCCCACCACCCTTTTCCCATCAATATATTTAACAGAGAAGCCAAAATGCTCCCACACATGTGATTTAAATTATGCTGGAGGGTTCCTCCATAACTACTCTCGCGTAGCCAGACCTTCAGACTGACGGCTGAAGGTCTGGAACTCATAGACACTTTCTTTGGCCAAGGCCCGCCCACAAGGCTGTTTGACTGACATGTCAAACAACCAATCACAGTTTGTTTCATTCAGCGTCACGTTTCGGGGCGTGGAAATGTCCCCGTAAAAACAGACGTACAACTGGTCAGTTAGCCTAGAAAATCAAAGGAGAAGAAAAGCAGTAAGTCATTGATATGTTTGTGCACGTATAACAACAATAGCGTCTGCATTACCACATCTGATCAAAACACCGAGTAAATCAGGAGGATCATACGTCTGTGATCACACGTCTGCGCTTTGTTTCCCGGCGGACCGAAAATAAACACTCGCGTCTCCCGGAAATCCGATAAAATTCAACCAATCAGATGACGACTTTGAGATTCCTGAAGCGTTTCCAGTTAAGTGCATATGCATCAGACGTTCAGCCAACGGTCCGTGGGCGTGACGTCTGAGGCTGAGACTATGACTCCATGACTGTCGCTTGACAGACTGACTACGCGCACCATTCAGCGGAGCTTTTATTTTTCTTTCGGATCTTCGGATCACATGCGTGC
>JBBPDH010161439.1:0-18899 GCA_037974565.1 Clupeocharax schoutedeni | reverse complement strand
TTCATTTTGTAAAGCTGCTTTGTGACAATGACCATTGTTAAAAGCGCTATATAAATAAAATTGAATTTAATTGAATTATATAAATGAAAACAATCCGTCGTGACAACAGCAAATGGCAGTTGCTATGACGCAGTTATTGCATGGTAAAGTCAGTATTATGTAGGAGGGTTCAAATAAAATGTTTCTATATATCCTATATTCACAAAGTCTTGATATTTTTCAGTCTGCAGGATGCTTGAAAATTACTCTTATTTAGATTTGTTTTTAAATTTGTACATATTTTATAATGTTGCATAGTCATAAAAAAGAGCGGTTCAGGATACATTTCACTGCGTGTTGTACTTGTGTAACTAGACATGTGACAAATAAAGAATCTTGGATCTTAATCAGGTAAGCTACTTTGTCAACCTTAGTTCATTGGTTCATCTAGTAAGTTCTTTCTGTTGTTGGTAATGAAACATCTCCATTGTAATGATGCTTTGAAGAAAGTTACCGCTATAGTAAGATATCTGGGCTTCCTAGCAGTAACACTAGTTCTCTAGTGTCTTCTTCATTTGCCAGAAAGCGAACTAAATCATATTCAAAACAGCTCGCAAAAATTCAGCCCAAAGTAGCTGTAGTTTTTTTTTTTTCTTTTCAAAAGTTCATCCCACCCTCTAGGCACATAATCAGAGAGGTGTTTTTCTAATCTTTAAACCAGAATCTGTCACTCTGGAGACGATCGCAGAGACACTGCAGAAGGCTAGTAAACATGTTTACCACAGCGATGGTTAAATTTTTCATTTTGGCCAGAATATCTCTTTTAATGTGTATTTAATGTGTATGCAACAGTACCCTCTACAAATGATAAATATTGCAGATCTAATGTCACCTCACAGACTGAACACTTCTTCATAGGCTGCTGCTAATTAATACATGCAATTAGAATGTGTTTGCCAATGATATATTTCCTTAATTGGTTTCTGAGGAAAAAAGTAGCAAAATAGATTAGTAATAGAATATCAGTAACAGATTTAAATGTCCATGGAGCATATTGTTGCCCAGCTTAACCACACAGGGATTATGAGGATTGTTAAATAATAATTGATTCAGATCGCGGAGGCTTCTCTTCATGGATTTCCCCATATGCCATCTCCAACGTGGCCTTAACCGCAATGCACCAAGCATGTGCTAAGTTGAATGTCACTTATCGGGTGCATCACAAAATACAGATTTATTTGCGAGGGGAAATGGAAGTCGCTAGGCCTTATATGTTATACCAATATCAAAAACCAGGGGATTAGAATGAAATAAATCCCGGAATTATTTCAGTAAAATTATGAAAATCCCTCCCAAGGATTTGATGTAATCCCTAATAGCTTTAGTATAACAAGGGAATGGGGTGCAGCCTACAAAGTGGTGCAGAATCGCGTGAAGCCCGCCCAGTTTGATGTGTGAATTACACACAGTTAAGTGGCAGAGTCAACATTAGGAGAGGGAGCGATGCCAATTAGCACAGAGGATGAGTGAGAGAGGTTGTGAAATGGTGCCGTTTGGAGAGAGAGAGGGAAAGAGAGAGGAGAGGGAGTTATGCAAAAAAAAAACAACAAAAAAAAAAAGCCATTGGGTATTCATCCTAAATGCCTGGATCTCTTACTGAATAGACAATCATTCATACCAAACCAAATGTTAAAGCTGAATCACAGAACGGAGCTGCCTTTATCTGGCAGAGTGGGCTAGTGTTTCCTCTACATACTAATCTGTGTGTGTGTGAGTGTGTGTGTGTGTGTGTGTGTGTGTCTCTGTGTGTCTGTGTGTCTGTGTGTCTGTGTGTGTTTGGGCTGCAAATTTCTGTTGATGGTGCAGTCAGTGAAAAGCTCTGCTGCGTGACAACCCATGCTCAGTTAGGTGTGAAAGAACAAATTTCATAAATGCCAGAAAATGAATTTTACATCCACTGTATAATAACCGAAATGTAATCATACTGCGAGTGTGAGGCCATTTGCTGCAGAAAAAAATTATCTATTTGCTCAAAATCATATTAAATCTAATATTACCTCACTTCAAGATTGGAAGAATATTTAAAAACTATTTACCTTATAATTTACTTTTTTACTTTAGTCACTAATTTAGCTTGTTCCAGGATGCATACAGGAAGCATTGAAGCATCAATAATTCTGTTTCCATGCACAGTAATAAGACATAGAGAATGTAAGTCAATTTGTTTTATCCTAGTGCCTCGCTATGATTATATGGCTGGCAATTTGAAACTGAAAATTTTACGCGACATAGTCTAATTAAAATATCAACATAGGCAACAGAAAATCATGACTTACGTGATGTACTATGGGGCTAATTATATTGAGTCCGTGTGTCTTTTTAGTGTGCATGGGAGAAAAAAAATCATTGATGCTTTCATATCAAGTTCAAACTGCTATTCTTACACTCATTCTTACCAGCTTTTGAATTTTAAGGCCAAACTAGATAATATTGCTTTTGTCAAGAAATGTGCTCAGTGTCCTAACAGGCCTTGGAAGCTTGTTACTTGTTACTTATTGTATTTTGTTGCTGTAAACAATTCCATAGAAATGGATTTCAATGGAAGAGAGCGTCCCAAAATCTTCGAATGAAAGGCATCCTGTTACTAAGGTTACCCAGTTGTCAGTGGAAACACTCTATTGCTAGATTTGAGTCAATAACAGGTGGGAATGTCTAGTTATGTAAGGTTCTCCTAAGAGCCGTGTAAGTGTTGACTATGTGAATTGTTTCTCCCTCTTGAGTATAAACCCATATCAAAGTTTTATTAGAAACCTCATCTGGTTGCCTTCCCTCTAATGCTACACTAACTAGATTAAAGTGATGGATTCTCCCGGGTAAGCCAAGCCTGTCTCGGTCTTAAGGAAACGTATTATTATTATTGTTATTATCTCTGTGAGTCCTGGAAAGCTGTGTTTATGCTTTTCCGTTACCCCATTATTTCCCTTTCCTTATTTGAGCACTGGATAAAACAGTATATTCTGGTGTAATTTCCTTGTGGACCTATAACAAGAACAGGCTGCAAAATAAATACGGGGTGCAATAAACAATGGATAATGAAAATATTCTGATCAGACATAATTAGTAGGTTGTGTCAGGAGAGTCAGACAGGGCTTGTGGCTTGCTAGTAGTACACAAAGACCAATTATGATCATGCATCAGTGAGAAAGACAGTATAAAACTTAGTTTTCTTTCTATTTGGCCTCTCTGTTTTAGGTCTAATATAATTAAATGAATGTAGTTTCATTTGAAAAGACATTGTATGCTGCTTGTTTCTGTGTGAACTCTTTGTGATGCGTGACCCCCCCACCCCCTTATGTTGTGATGGGTTTTGCAGTCTGTTTAATTCTGTCTGCAGATGTAAGCCTGCTGAAAACCTTTACAACTTAAATCTTGACCTTCTACATTGTTAGCATCAGTTGTGGTTTTGTGACATTTATGAAATCTATAGTACTTCATATAGAAGAGCCAAAATGCAAAAGTTTCCTTCTAATTGGTGAATTGAGCTGAAGGTGTTACCCTTCCTGACAGCTTTATGGTTGCATTTATGGCTAAGTGTATCTAAATAAAAACCTTTTAAACATTGAATAGGAATTTCCTGAGCAGCCATATGAGCCTAAGCTTATTGTTCCAATTCCCTGCAATAGGGGGATATAAAGCCCCACCAGAACTGGGCTATAGAGCAATGGACCTGCATTTTCTGGAGTAATTGAGCTTTATCCAATACCTTTGAAAAAATATGGTGTTTGTGATCCAGAATGAATTCATTCCATGAGAAAAATCCAACCTTGCTGATGCTTTTGTAGCTGTATGCATTCTCATCATCACACCAATGTTCCAACATCTAGTATAGTGACTTCCCTGGAGAGTAGGGGATGTTACTGCGGAAAAGGGAAAGGAGTCAAAACTCCCATTCAACCCCCAAATCAGAAGACTCTTTGGAAGAGCAGGGTATGGATTAAAAGGACTGAAATGTTCGTTATTTCTTGAAAAACTAGGAATTTACTGTAAATGTATGCAGTTTAATACAGCATTGTAGAAGGTGTCTCATTTTGAGGAAACATCGCACATTATGCTACTACAGTAATGTGGGACTGTTTTAAGGGAAGAATACACTCTGAAGGCTACATGACACATAAATATGTTTCATATCAACTGACATACCTACATACCAACATTTTATGGGTATAAACCAGCAAGCATCAGTCATAAAACTGAACAAGAGACAATTACGTCAAGATTGACAGGTAGGTCAGGTAGGTTGACAGTTGTCATGTAAGTAATATATAAATATAAATATTAGTGGTGGGCATAGATTAATTTTTTAATCTAGATTGTAATCTTTAGATTAATTTAGATTAAAATGCCCCCCCCCAAAAAAAAAAAAAAAAAAATTATCCCAATGCCTGTTTTTATAGTGTAAACCATAAATATGCTTCCAAATTTTTGGAACTCAGTTTAATACATTACCCTTAAAGAAAATGTAAATATTAACCCAAGATTTAAATACGGAAAAAAAATACAGGAACGAGAGAGAAACAGAGAGTAAGAGAGAGCGAGAGAGAGACAGAGAGAAAGAGAGAGAGAGAGAGATGTACGAACGAGAGAGAGACAGAGAAAGGGAGAGAGAGCGAGAGAGAGAGAGACAGAAATGCAGAGAGAGAGAGAGAGAGAGAGAGAGAGATATGATCTCACGAACGAGAGAGACAGAAAAAGGGAGAGAGAGAGAGAGAGACAGAGGAAGCGAGAGAGAGAGATGATCCGCGCGCTCCGGAATAGTCACGAGAGAGAGGTGCACAGAGAACACGCGCACACGCGAGAGAGAGAGCGCGAGCACGACAGAGAGAGCGAGACAGGTTTAAAACGTGCGCGATCTGGAAAAGTCATGAACCAGAGAGAGAGAGACAGACAGAGAGAGAGAGTAAACTCGCGCTAAAATATCAAGGTGAAAGTCATCATAGCTTGCTTAGTATAGACCCAGCTCCCAGCCAAACTTTGTGAATAGATTAACGGTGATATTTTTTTTATCGCGCGATAAGAGCCGTAAACGACCCAGCACTGATAAATATATAAATGACATGTAGTCTCATGAATCCTGGCCTTCAGTGAAAAGTATTGGGACAAAGTGTTTGAAATCCATGAGACGGTAAGGGACTGAAGATGGCTGAAGATGAATATTGGCTGAAAATGAAGGGGGATGTCATTTTAGCAGCATACTTTGTTGTCTATGTTTAGAAACATAACTTCTGTCTCTTTGTCACTCTCTGCTTTTCTCTCTCTCAGGTGCAGGACGCAGTGCGCTGTAGAATGGGCGGCTGTAAGGATGACAGTGAAAACTCTCCAGACTCCTGCAAGAATGGCCAGGTGCAGATCATGGTGAATAACATATCATTCCACCTCATCTCACATAGACCTGCAAAAGGGCTCTCTCATAGTTGTCAAATACTAGCCATGAGTTTTTTGGCCATACTAGTCTCACCTGTTCTTATAATGAAGCAACCATTTAAATGTACATTAACCATGTCAGATTAGCACCAGTGGAATGAAATTCTTTGCCGATACTCTTTTTTTGATTGAGGTTGAAACCAGAGGGCTAATCGCAAGTCGAACTGCATGTTTATAAGTGTGGACCATTTCCATCCGTCATCAGACACAACACACCATGTAAATTTTAGCATTCGCTACACCAAACTGTTCATAATGCAGCTAATAAGTTTTCCTCACAGATCCCTCCTCTGATTGATGATGAGACTAGCTTGTATCCACGGTAACCACAGCAATCCTCAACAGGGTGTGCAGTCATGTTTCAGAGAAAAGAATGACTCCGTCAGTGCTCTTCCCTCCTTTCTGTTGTCTCTTCTTCTCTCTGTTCCTCTTCTTACCTTTCTTTTTCTTTCATCTACTGGTTTGTCGTTTCCTCTCCTCTCTTTGATTCATATATATATTTCTTTCACCGTCTTTCTTCTCCTTCATTTGTCCTTTGTCTTTCTCTTCTTTTTTGTTTTCCTCTTTTCCTTTCTTCACCTCTGTTACAGTCCCTTCTTCTCTTCTTGTCTCTTCTCTCCTTTCCTTGTCTCTTCTTTTTTCTCTTGTCTTCTCTTTTTGTCTCTTGTCTTCTCTACTCTTCTCTTATTTTATCCTCATCTTCAGTGCTTATCCTCCATTCTTCTTTCGTTTGTCTCTTTCTCATTTTTTTTCCCCGTTCTCCTGTTTTCCTTTGTTCACCTTTTTATGTTACAGTCTCTTGTTTAGCCTTTTCTCGTCTATTTTCTTCTCTTCTCTCCCCTCACTGGGCTTAAAGCAATGCCCCATGTACACTCAGGATCAGCGTGGCTCTCTCAGATACACTCCAGCATGTGGCCAAACCTGCCATCCAGCCTACCATGCTCATCCTTCACTGCCCTACAACAACCACAACCACAGCCACGGGCCCAACCACAACCACACCCACCCCCTCAACCACAACCACAACCACTTCCATAGCCCTGGCCTGGAGCTCACGCAGGCAGCCGTACGTCTCTCACACGCCAGTACAGTCTCTCCTGTGTCTTTGTATGTGTAGTAGTAGCAGCAGCCGTAGTGTTGTGAGTGTGATCGGCAGTATAATGTGAACATATTAGATGGCTAATTAGATAAGTAGTTTGCTGTCAGCAGGTTTTACTTCAAGTTCATTTAGTGTAATATTATAAGTGCAGATTAGTTTCTGTGAAAGCAAGCTAAATGCTTGGATATATTTTCAGAGTCTTTCTCTCTGTCACACACGCACACACACGATAAAACCAGTGCCATAGGTGAAAAATCCTCTTGGTCGTTATTGTTTCTTCTGGGCAATATCAAATTAATTAATTAAATAACTGATTTGCATAAATGGCTGGGGCTTCCCAGAATTTTATTGTATTTTATTAAAAAAAGCGATAAGCCACAAGAGGCTCTGCCTGACATTGATTTTATCATGGGATGTTGTTAGGCATTTGAACCAGTCCAGTGATACCGTTCGTTTCTGCTCTCGCATCTATGGGAATTCATAGACACACTAAAAGCGCCACCCTGAGTTTAATACTAATTATGATAGATCATCCAGAAAAAAGGGAGATTTATAGCTTGAAAGCTAGTAACATCTCATCATTGTCCAATAAACCAAATTGGAGGTTTTATAGGGAAATAAAAAGAGAATATCTTTTACTCTTTATGTAAGTTATACAAAGCATTTTATTCCAAGTCATTTCAATACCTTTGAGTTCATTGGGATACATCATTTATGGACAGTGGTAATATTCTTTACTTTCTACATGATAATGTCTAGCCTAATTTGTGCTGTTTGTGTCAGATATTGAATGCTGCAGACTAACCCAATTTCAACAAAGTTAGCCAAATCTAGCCTCTATGTCATACTTAGATATGTTGAATATGTTAATACTGCCTTAGTAGATTATTAGCACAGGGCAGTTGCTCATCACACAATCTCAGTGTAACATTTCTGTGATCATATACATAATGCAGTGGTTCAACATAATAATAAAATGCATGATAATGTCAAAATATTAGACTAAAAATCGTATTGAAACCTTGTATTTCTCAGTTCTAAGGACTAAGTACCACTTAATTAAACCATTCAAAACAATTACCATAGGAATCTGTGGTATGATTGTGTTTGGATGTAGCCTGCTGCTTCACCATTGGGTTTTCACAGAAATGTGAAAAAATGCCAAAATATCGCAGACAACATTTTTAAGCTTGGAATAAATCCGTAAGTAATTTATCATAGAAACACTTCTTAAAGAAGTGATGACGTAACAGGAATGAAAGATAGTTCTTGCCTCTCCAATCCATGAGGGACCTTAACAGCTGATAAAAATTCTCAAAAGTATGTTTGGACTGCTACAGCGGTGATGGTGGCCAACAACAAAGTGGGACATCGAGTTAAATAAGCACCACCCGCTCCATCCGGGATCTCTGATTTATTAGTAGTGCAATGTGCAAAGGGAGTCCTGACAGAGAGAGAGAAGATTGCTCTACTACGATCTAATAAAGGAGCAAATCCATCCTTTAGGCATGGTGAGCCACACTCTTATCGCTTTGTAGTACATTCATGTGATGTCATCTTCAGAAATTTGCCCATAACAGTAGTTCATGGAAATTTGTGAATGGAAATGAATTCACATTTCCTTTTTCTTTCTTTGAATGCAAAACCAGTTCATATTCTAGGACTGGATATTATGAGAACTCACTGTCACGATCAGTGAGGCTAACCCCCCACGGCCGAGAGCTATCATAGAACGAGGCTTGCAACCAGGGCTCCATGCTTACGTGAATTTATTGAACAAAGAAAATGAGGCACGCGGGCCAAAACAAAAACGAGGTTCAGGAACAAGGATAAATAAAGCAGGAACACAGACCACACCAAGCTCATAACCGACAATGGGCAGATAATGTGAAAAAAACCACACAGACTTAAATACTGAACACAATCAGAACGGAAAACACTGGACAGGTGAAAACAAAGGACACGTGACAAAAGCAAAACCAGAAACATCAAAATAAAAGCCCTCAAAGCAAAACAGAGAACAGGAACAGAAAACAGACATGCAGCGGCCTCTAACGGCCGCCGACCGTGACACTCACTCTGGGCAGACTAATGGAGACAGCAAGAACTATCCATTTATTTCATTAACTGCAGATTCTGTTCTTGTTAGACACTGGAAGGTTTTTGAGTGAACAAATATAAACATGTCAAACAAAACAAGGTCTGCAGGTCTGACATCCTATTAACTGGTTGTGTGGTCAGTTTCTAGACTGTGCTTTAATTTTAAACACACTCCCGTTAACTGTTTCAAGCCATCAACTGCTCATTAAATATTAAACACTCGTCTGCTGATCCTAATTAAAATAATAATTATATTCGATGGTTTTTTGTTAGCCAGGAATGATGACTTAAAAATATGACATGTTTTGGCTAGTAACGGGACTCAAATTGTGAACATACTGTGACTTTATTTTTAGCAAAGAATATTGAATGTATTTTAGTAAATATTAAGAAAGTAAGCTGCAGATGTAAAAAAAAAAAAAAACTTTTTACTGGTTGTCGGTGCTGAATTCAGCCATGTGGGCCCGTAACCGCTGGAACTTTGTAATCGATGCCATTCACTGCTCATCCATGTAACATGACTTGTGGGTTGCATGACCCTCAGCGTATTACTTTGCCCCCATTTTAACCAGATAGAGTGCTGTTATCGTTACCATATCGATCCACATGTTCTCCAGCAACCGTGAGCTCTGTCCATTCATGCAAGATATTGAAATGCTCCCCACTGCGAAGGTGTGCTTTTTCTATGCTGCGGAGGTGTTGCAGAGGTGTAGCGATAGACTGGTTCGGGTTTATATTTTCAAAGAGCGCCTGACGATAGCTAAAATAAAAAAACGTTTGTCTATTTCAAGTCTTTCATCCACCCACCCATGTGCTTTCTCTTTCTTCGTTCTCCACTCAATTCTCATCCTATCCAGTAACAAAACTGATCCGTTAGCGCCACGTTCAAACATGCCTCACGCAGCCTGTTTATGTAGCTCCTTCTCACAGCAGGAAAAGTGCTTCACATGAAGGCGTATTTATCTGTTCTCTCCTCTTTCCTGTGCAGACTGACTTTGAGAAGGATGTGGACCTGGCCTGTCAAACAGGTAAATAAGGTTTCTGTCCTTCCTGTCTCTATTTTTACCTCTCTCACCTCCTCTGTACCTTTCTTCCAGCTTTTCTGACTTATGTGGTTCTAACAGTGTAGTTATGGAAATTATTTTGGTGATGTAACATTAACCCCACCCCATCATTGTCTCAATGCAGAGAGAGGACATCCATGTAAGTCTCACTCTTCGCCAAAATGTTTCTCTCTTGTTTTTCATTTCAATGAAAATGAATTTTTTGCATCAACCAGCAACTATCAACTAGCATGAGGTCTTGTCTTCTCCTCTCCTTACCTTCTTTTGCCTTCTTAGTTATTTTTGCTATGTGTTGTGCAAAATGCTACCAGTTGAAACTGTATTATGTCCAACACACACAGACTGCACTGATTCTTCAAGCAAGTCTCCAAAATTCAGCTTTTTGTTTTGCAAACCAGGATAGGCAGTGTAGCACTATTCAGATTGGATACATTTTACATGGGGCAGTGGGGTAATGTTAATTCCTGTTCATTTTCTGTCCATCATTAGTGCAGACTGCCTGATCCTACATCAGGACAGTCTCTGCCTTTTATCTTCTAGAAATGAATCTGTAGTTAGTGCTTAACCAATACAATGCCATATCAGTATTGGCACTAACACTGGAAATTACATACAGGATCTCTGTCAGCAAATGAGAATAATGATACGATGATGCAATTTTGAGTCACAATAGCATGTGCGGAAAGTGACAAGCCATGGCTATGAGAGCGTATTTCCTGTATCGGACAGGAATAAATTATAAAATAAAAAATGATATAAAATGCTCATTGCAATATCTCTGACACAGTATAGGGGGTAATATACATTATATGGACTGCAAGGAATTGGGACGCCTGACCATTACACGAACAGGAACTTTAATGACATTGCATTCAAATACACAGGCTTTAATGTGGTCCCCATTGCAGTTATAACAGCTTCCTCTCTTCTTGAAGCATTTATGAGGTCAGGAACTGTTAGGCATTGTTCATCCTCATCTCCTGCTGTGTAGTCAGTTGCAGGGTTGATGGTTAGGGTAAATTAAATAATGTAAATTAAACCAAATCTTTCTGCTATGCATGGAATAGAAACAGCGTGTGTTCTGTCTAGGGTAGCATATAAATAGTCTTATACCAGTATTAGAAGAGTGCCACCATGCTGTGTAAGGGGTTGATGTAGGGCAGAGGGGTCGGTGTGGGAGGGGTCGTTATGCCATAATGATATGATGTGAGGTATTTTTGCAGTCATTTATACTGAGATTTCTTATCTTAGTATATGAAATGGTCAGAGGCATTATAAACATCCTGTGGTAAAATTTTGTTAGCTCATTTCCCCATGGAAAATGATCCTGTCTGAATGGTGCGTTGAAAGAGAATAAAGCATGAAATGCACTAATGTAGAACAAAACCACAGCATATGTTTGGCATATTCAAAAAAAAAAAAAAAAGAAAAAAGTTGCGATAATAGAAGAATAGGCAGAGCAATCCAAACTATGAAGAAAACACCTTTATTTAAACCACCAGTGAAGTCACCATTTGTCTTCATTTTTGGTTCAATAAGAAAGTTTTAATTGATTACTGTGGCTTAGATGTCTACTCAGGTCGCATTTTAGCTGCCATTCCTGCAGAATGCTGAACATTTTGCATGAATTTTCCTCACAATGGTTTATCATTAGCAGTTTAATATCCATGAGAACCAGTTTACTGTACATGAGTAATTCTTTTGTGCAATAGGTCGACTGTCCTTGCATCCCTTTCACCTTTATAAACTGGTTACATGCTATACTATTAGGAAAGTGTTGGCATGTGCAGCTTAATGTGGCACTGGATGAGGTGTTATTGCATCACCATTCAGCTTTTATTAATGAGGTACATTACACAGGTTTTGTGGGTGTATTTGTCTAGATTCACCTGTTGGCATGCAAACCTGATTAGAGATCAAATTAAAGCCAAAGTACAATTTTTAGAACACCTGAACTTAATGAGGCAGTCTGTAAAATACACCAAAGAGGGATACAATCTGGAACAGTCATATTTAACTGGTATTTGTACCTGATCTACCCATGCTGCACCGACAAATATCTTCTTTCATAGATTTAATGGCAACAGACAAGCGTTAGAGAATGTTTGCAAATATCGCAATCAAAGAAATTGTTACACAGTATTTCCAGTTACATATGCTAAGCCAGACTATGTGATTTTCATGTTAACTAAAGGAAGTCATCCTTAGTGATGGTATGTATGGTATGATGGAATGCAGCCATGATAAAGATGCCATTGTGATTGCATTGTTAAAAGGTAAATGGGTCTTTTCATTAGGTGAGATGCTTTATCCAACCTGACAACAGTTCTTATGAAAGAATGCATTTGTGGGTGAAACATGAACGGGTCAGCTGACTCTGAAGAGTAGCTATACATTAATGAGGATTTCCCAGAGAGTAAAGCCTGATCTCTGACATACATTGATGCATGTTGTTGAATTATCCTCTAAGATTAGTGGACTCTTTCCATGCATGTTAATATCTTTCTTTCCTGTCCTGCTTAACCAGCACTGCTGAGTCAGTTCTGTTTCTTTCCTCTAAATCTGCATGCAACAACTTTCCACCAATCCTCCAACTTGTCTGCACTGTGCACTTTAACCTCTGACATGTCCATTCCCATGCACTGTGACTGAGCTCATTCTCTTCTGTCTTTTCTCTCATCCTTCCCACCATCATTCATGGTTTCTTTACACACTCTCTAACCATCCCTACCAACCTTAAATGTCTTCACACGCTCATGCTCTTATTGTGGCCTCCACTGGCTTTTTGTTTTCCATTTGGTTTTTTTTGTGGAAACATCCAATGTCTGTCCATTTCTCTGTCATTCTCTGTCTACTCCTCTTTCTTTTCTTTGTTCCTTCTCTCTGCTGTGACCTTTCTCTCTTGCCGGTCATTTCCATGTTCTGCTCCTCTTTCTTTGTCCTACCTTTGTGCTCTCTTTTTCTTTTTCTTGCTCCGTTTCTCTTTTTGTCTGTCTACCTCTCTTCCCCTCCTCTCCCTCCCTACCTCTGTTTCTCTATTTCCCTATTCCTCTTTCTTCTTGTTTTTCTCTTCTGTTCTCTTCTCTCCCTTTTCTACCTCTTCTTTTTGTTATCTCTCTCTCTGTCTCTCTCTCTCTCTCTCTCCTTGTCCTCCTATTCCTCTACGTCCCTTCAGTCATCTTTAAGGAGGTGAACACATGTAACCCAGCCACCATCACTGGAACCCTGTCCCGAATTTCCCTGGATGATGAGGATGACCCCAAGCTGGCAGCCCATCAGGAGGGGGTCAACTTCAGCAGCCTGCCAGGGAACATCCCACCCCCCAACCTGCTGGTGCAGGTGCCCCCTCTGGGGCCAATCAATGAGCTCAGTGAGCAACCCCTGAAAAAGGAGGTGAACGTGGAGCAGGGTGGCCAGCAGCAGCGTCAACACACCGCCCCTCTCTACCTGTGCACTGAGAGCGGCCTGGGCTGGGCCCGGCCACCCCCTTCTGCCTCAGAGCCGGCGGGGGGAGGTGGCGGGGAAGGGGACTACATGATCCTGCCGCGTCGGACAGTCAGCCTCAAACCCCCTCCTCCTCCACCCCAGGATGAGGGCAAACCCCTGAACATTACAGTAGATGACCCACCTTTCCCCCCGCCCCCCTCACCCCTCACCCTACACCCAGCTGAGAGCGAGGCCTACCCTGCAGACTTCACCGCCGTGGACCACATCAGCATGAACCTGAACCGCTCCTACGGCACACTCAAGCAGCTACCCGCCCACGCCAACACCCACAACACGCTGCAGGTGAAGCAGGGCCGGCCGTCTGTGCGGCACATCCTCACCTCAGGAACGGTGGAGCGCACCAGGACCCTGCCCCGCAACCTGGGCAGCACCAACACCAGCCTGTCTGCCGGATCCCTGGAAGTAAGTAAACGACAGAGGGAGTCGCAACTGTGCATATAAAGTGTCATTATTGCTGTCATTAGAAAATGACATACAGTGGCCAGCTACTGTGTTTGGATTGTTCAAAGATTTACTGGGTAACAACGATATCGTCTACTCGCCGCTGCTCAGGCAAATTTCAGCAATGAAATGTGGTGGCAGAGATAGTCAGGAGAAGGGTATTACAGTGACCTTATTATGGTGGTCTGAAAATGATTCATATAATAAGCAACTTGGAGCTGCACCCACAACAGCTTCTTCACTAGTTATCCAGACTTAAGTGCAAATGAAGGTGCGCTCATGAACCAGTCTGGGGGGTTTTCAACTCCAAGCCTGGGATCTAAGGAAAGACTTGCTTTTTAATTGGTGAGCTGCACTGTAGTATTACAGGAGGAAACTTTGTAGAGCAGTTGACTTCTAGCCACTGCGTTTTTGAAAAACTAGTCAACTCTTCTGTATTTTTGCATTTATCTGAAGTCCTTTGTGGCCTTCCAGTACAGGAGAAAAGAGTATTGTCAATGGAATGGAATGTAACGACTTGCGAAAGCTGATTTCCTGCTGATGAGATTACTCATATAGAAAAGTCAATGCAGAAAGATCAGAAGTCATTATCATTTAAATAGTTGAATAGTAGTCCATAAATTCATCAGTTATACATTGTGTTACTTACAGCATATTAATATATCACACATTACCAATAGTGGCATGCATCACTATTGGGGAATAAGCTTTTACAACCTACACATGGCCAAATTTGGACATTTATGAGGGGCACACTCTGAAGGAATTAATAAATATATTTTTGTCAAACATCACAAATAGAGAAGTGACATTATAATGATAGCAGCAACTATGCTGTGCAAATGATTCTCCAACCTATAACTCATGGATGCAAAATTTGCCGAAAAAGGTTTGGGTGCACAGTAATGAAATGATTTAAAAATAAATAAATGTCAACTGTTGCTGAGTGTCTGGCAACCCAAGACCAGACAGGCAGATGCAGTTGTTTACAGTTAGGTTACAAAAGGGAAAAAGAGGAGAGGAGGTGGCCAACATGTTTTGTGTTGAGAAAATGAAATTTGAGCATTTTCGGTTAGAAAAGTAGTCTTTACTTGATATCTCTAAGCACTGGAAAGAGACAGAGTTCCTTATAAAACCCCTCTGTTCTCCTCCTCAGTTCAACTATACCTCTCTGCTGTGCTGTGGTTTAGAAGGCACATGAAAATCTGTCACCAAAAACTGAATTTGCATGTAAACTTTTTTTTAATATTACAGACAACTGTCATTTCTACAGGTAACTTTTAAAACGTTTTTGTAAAACAAATTCTTTGAATGGAAACTTTGCTATTGCAGTGCTGATTGTGGTTCCGAGGGCACACAGTGAGACATCATTTGAAATGAAAAGGTATCTGTTGTGAGGCAGACAGAGCTAAGTTGTGGACAGTAAACACATGTGGTGGTCTTTGATAAGTGCAATTAAATGAAAGTATGGGTACAAACTCACTTAAACCCTCTGACTGGCTCCCACAGCCTGTTATTATCAGCAGCTCTAAATGAGATGTATTATCAAAACAGGGTCACCTGAGTGTTCTGTCTACTCGTAATCATCCTATCATCATCTATTTCCTTAATACCAGGGATAGATGATTGCGTACCATCTCCTGCACTACTATCCCCACACACACTTATCACCTAGCAACTGTCACATTTCTCCCACTGAAATGTCCTCAGTTTACTCAAGGTGTGCCTTATCTCCAAAATCCATGTCATCAATGTCTTACACAACATGCCGTCTGTGCAAGCAGGGGTTGTGTCTGTGTGTGTGTGTGTGTGTGTTTGTGTGTGTGTGTGTGTGTGTGTGTGCGCTCCTATAATTACACTCTAGCCCCATAGAGAGGGACAGCAGATGGAGGAGAAAAGGCTAAGCCAAAGGAGAAGCCCAGGAGATGCTATTCCTTCACTAAAGGACACACAAAAACACTTTTCCACTACCTCTTTACTCACTTATATAGGCACACGCACACACCCACACACACACACATGCGTACACACACACACACACACGCATGCTGTTCTACAAGGGTGCTACTGGCTTGGGTCTCTTTCAGAATGTAGTTTCTAAATTCATTAGGTTCATTAAGCCAAGCTAGAGTCTTTCTCTCTCACCTCTCTCTCTGCCTTTCTCTCTTTCTCTTGCTCTACTTCTTTTTTTTTTCTCTTCTTTCTCTATCCCTGCTTCCTTCTCCCTCTCTCACCCTCCATTTCTCCCTTTTTCTCTCCTTTTTAAATTACATACAGGTTTGTAGTGGCAGCACATTTCTTTAAAGAGCGTCTCACTCACAGTTGGTGCTCAGTTTGCTGCACGCTGAGTGTGAATACTGTACCTGATTTAGGGCTGGTCAGACATTTTCAGTGCAGCAAATTTGACAATTAGAATTCAAATGTTAAGCAATTTTTAGAATGTATTGTTTGAATAGCTTTCAATTTGAAACATCTCCATCTCCTGTAACTTCCACAGAAAATCCATAGGAATTGCAGCCTTTAACAAAATCTCTAAGACACACATGCATTACATCAAACCAGCTGTGATCTTATTGCCGGGTGGATAATGCATGCGGAGATGTGCTGGTGTTACCAGGGCTTTGTTCTAAATTAGAATAGATATGCAAGAAAATCAATGTAGATCAATGTAGCAAAACGAATTAGATATCATTGCTTATTTCAGGAAATCCTACCAGCTAAATTGAACATTTTAACTATATATACCTTCACATCAACATTTGTTTTTTTTTTTTGTTTGTTTTTTTAAATCCTTAACTTCAGTACTACAAAGTACAAAATATCAAATACCATCTCAGTATTGCTGTCAGTGTAAAAAGAGGCGGTTCTACAGTTAAATGGAAAAGCCCTTCTTTAATATCTTAACTATTGACAGAATAATCATAATTTGAAAGTATCTCTATGGGTATATTTTTTGCCATAAATGACTGAAATAAGGTAAAACGGGTAAAATTACTTACAAAAGAGAGTTTTCCATTATTGCCAGTAATTTGGCTCAGTCTGTTCTAGTTGTGTTCATCGCTAGCTAAAACTAGTTGCATCCACCAATGCCTGGATTTGAGTTATCCACTTAGACATAGAGTCAACTTTATACTCACTAACAATCTAATTTGGTCTGTTGACCTCAGTTTCATACATTTTCTTGGCAACTTCGTACCTTAAGCCATCATTTTCAGTGAATAGCTCATACACAATAGCACAATACCATCTGAAACTGTAGAGCCAACAGAGTATTAGATGCCAGAATCATAGTGAAATATAGAGGTAGGTGTTCGGTGGCCTGAAACTAACTCAACACCCGACCCCCAAGATACACACACACACACACACACACACACACACACACACACACACACACACTTTCACACATTCACAACTACCTTCGCCTCTTCTAACCCTGAGTTCAGGATTCAGCTCAGGCCAGACAGCCAGGTGGCAACCTCACCATGTTCTGCTGATAAATGCTCGGACAGAACATGCAGATTCACACTCCACACGGCGCCCCTCTGCCTGTTACAGGTGAGGCTGTGGTGTGACTGAGGGCTTGTGTTTAGAGGTTGAACACTTGGTGGTCTTGATAAGGGCTCCTGCATGTTCTGTCTGTGTGCATGCATGTATAGACAAGTCTAGAGGCCTGAGATGTTATGTCCGTGTGGTATCAATTCGCTAAAACTGTTTTGGGTTTTTCCTGTCACAGAAGAAGAGATAATGTGTGCTTTCCTGAGTGTTGGGTGTAATGCGTTACGTGTAGACATTAGCATGTGCGGAGAGCAGTGTAATCACAGAAGAAAAAAAGAAAGTAACTTGCGGGCACTGAGCCATGGAGACATGTAGCGCGTGGTGAAAGTAAATGAAATTAGTAGGTTATTTGCCATCATGAGTCGTGCGCTTTAAATTCAGTTCTAATAGGGGGATTTTTCTTAAGTGTGTTTTCCTTACTATTCACTTGGTCTGCATAATTCAACACTTGAGAACAGAATCACTCAGATAGGTAGGATCTGAAACAGTTAATTGTAAAGAAACTAATAGGAAACCACGGGTTACAGTACTGTGACACAAATATGGTCTTATTATTTACTATTCAAAAACACAGTGAGTTTTATATGCATTGTTGATTATGGAAAAATAGAGATGCATTTGAAAGAAGAATCTTTTTAAGGAATTGTTTTGCTTCTCAATTTAAGTCTTGAATATTGTTTTCACAGATATATTTTTGCCCAAAACTTACTGTAAAACTACTGTAAAACATTGCTTAGGGCATCAGGCAACAGATTAAATTCAATTCAGTTTCAACAAATTTGTTACAACAAATTTCACAAAATAGCTTTACAGAACCTGAGTCTGAGCTCTTACTATGTAAGCCAAAGGCGACAGGTTATAGTACAGTCACTATTAGTAGTTTTTGTTGAAGTCAGTGTGAGAGTCTCCAGTCCACAGCAACAGGAACAACAATCTATGCCAAAACTTTGAGCAGCAGTTGCCCTTGGATGGGGGAGGTGCATGTGGGCAGTCCAAAGCAGAAGAGCCAGTCCAGGACAATTGGGCAAGGGTAATGGCCAATCTGGGATGCGGTGGCTAGATGAATGGGCATTGATTTCCCCCGTGCAAGATAGTCCAGTGTAAGGGAGATTTACAAGATATAAAATAAAGCTGAGATTCCTTCATACCTGTAGCAGCTTAGCTAGAAAGGTCATAGAAGATGTACCACGACATCGCTAACAGGTTAGTTGGGTGGGGTGTTCATCGCATGCCTGAATAAAATCTGAGAAAAAAGTATAAAATCTCAAAAAAGACTATTAATAATAAAAGACAACACAAGTGACTCTGACAGAAATTACTCATTGGACGTGGTTTTGGGACAACAACCAGACATAAACTGTGGGGAGAGAATTGCATTGCTATCATGTCACCAGCAGCATTCCACCATGGTTCCTGTATGCTTGTGGAAAATGTCTTTTGCAGTATGTCTAGTGCTACGTTTGTTTATGTCTGTAATGGCAGTGGATTGTTAAGTTCCACTGGTAGATACAGTAGCCTTGTAGTTAAAAGCTATAGAAGCAAACCTGCATACTGAACATGCCTTGCCAGACCAGTTACATCTTTGATGTTGAGTTGAGTTGAGTTGAGGTTTATTGTCATTTGTACAAAGTACAGTGTACAGAGCACAATGAAATTCTTACTTGAACACC
>JBBPDH010160915.1:1531-17426 GCA_037974565.1 Clupeocharax schoutedeni | reverse complement strand
AATAGATTTGTCAGGCCTGTCAAACTGCCTGCCTCTCTGTTAATTCCACTGCTGTGCAGGCAATGTAGTCATCATGGAGCAGACTAGGGATCATGTCCATGAATGTATGAAATCTGTTTGTTACGCTGTGTTGTGAGACTGAACTGCCTTAATCATGACAATATCTCAGCAGCATGTAGTGTTTTCAGATGCATTATGTGCATAAACAGTGTGGCTGTTATGAATTGACAGCAGGGTATGTGTAATATTCTCCTTTATCGTGACTGTCACAGTGATGGAGTCTGTTTTAATAATGACAACATGTCATGCTGCAAATCCTGCTCTACACCAGTGACAATGACACATTCCATAGCAGTTTCCACTGGCACTGTTCCAGAAATCTATTGGCAGTGGTCTACAGGACCAGGCATATGGTCACACACACACAGAACCGCCCCCTCTCTGACACACCCAGCTTTTAACCCTAAAAAGTCTAGAATGAAATACATTAAATTACATATTTACTAATACATAGCAGCTTGCTCAGTAAATTCCATGTCCATTTTATTTGCATTCTACAGTAGACTGGGCTTTTCAGACATATTGTTATTGTCATCATTATTTAAACTGATTGCAGTTATTCTCACAGCTGTCAGAGTCCTATGATTATGTCAGTACAGAACGTGATCAGGTTTTCAGGTTTCATGAGCTAAGTTGCAGCAAATACATTCACACAACTTTTTAACCAAATGTTCTGGTTTTGTGAAACATACCTCAAACACATTGTTACATTATTTTGATAAATGGAATATATTTTCCCAGAAATGTGGAATCACTGTGTGTCACTGTGTGACAGAGATGAAATTATCAACAATGTACCAAGTAGTACTTGGCCTGAATTCTTTGAGGCACAGACTTCACTAATCAAAACATAGATCTCCATCAAACTGGTTCCAGCTTTCTTGAATAGCAACTGACAGCTCAGTTTTGCTGGATGAAGCATCACCATTTTTTTTTTGCACCATAAAGTTTCAGTCAGATTGAGGTACAGCCTCAATGTAATTGGGTTAAAGAAGAAAGAGCTTTCTGGAACAAAATCTTTAACACTCTTTGCTCTGTGGCGAGATGCATTGTCATCTTAAAAAATGACTTAATCACCAAACTTTTTCAATCGATGGATTGAGGAAAGTGTTCAAAGTTGCTCATTCAACCCCAGATCATAAACAACAGAAGAAATCTGTTAGTTTTTTTCCGGCAGTTGTTATTTCACTGTTCTAATGAAACTGTGCTTTCAGGATTCAGTATATTTGACAAAACTGGAAGCCTCCTTCATCCCCTCCCTGTGAAAATTAATTCGCTTAATAGTCCCATGAGAATAATTGTTTAAGGCTGGGAAGTCGTTGTTGCATGTATTACCTTTACCACACTTTGTATTGACCTTCAGAGAGAGTTTTCTCTTGCTCTTATGAAAAAAGATGAGCTTGCATATTGTGCGCACTGAATGTATCTTCAAGCATCTCATTTTGGGAACGACTTTCCTCTCACCATATAGACATTGTTGTCCCTTCTAATGGTGTAAATTAATCATAGGTTTTCTCCTGCCGCACTGAAGTCCTGTGGGACAATCCTCTGAACATCTGTGAATAATGGCTTACAACTTGGGTTCATTATGAAAGTGATGTAGTGCGCAAAATCAGCATAAATCAATTATAATGTACCCAGTTAAGTTATTTTCATCGTGTTCACAGAAATTATTCCTACTTTCCCCACTCATTGATTTTCACATATTGATTTCATGGTGTAAATTCCTGTACAAGGCTTTTTGAAATTCTATAGCTACTGACTACCACACTCAAAGAGTCCTTAGCTGCCATTAACTATCTTATAGAGAATTAGGTAGAATAAGGTAACTTCTTATTACAGCAATTGGTTAAATAAAGATGGCATTGCTTATAGGTGTTCCTTCAGTACCGGTTATCTGTCTCGGAGATGTCTTTTCTGCTCCATGATTTAGATCTGCCAAGTCAGCTTGCCTGGCCTGCTGTCACTCTGTGTTTCATTACTCTGACAAATGGTAGGCAGCATCAGAGAACCATGTGCTGTGTGTTCTGTTCACATTTGATATCAGGTTTTCTAAGTGTGGTGCTGAATAAAGAATTCTTGCATCATCCATCTGCATCCATAAAGGTTCCTGAATGGGACACACGGTTGTAGTCAAAAACCATTGCTCTGAAACCTTTACATTAGATAGAAGGTTCTTTAAACTAAAAGGCTCCTCTAACATTGATGTAGGTCTATACTCTCTGTTGTTCACAGATCAGGCTAAATGCACTTTTTTCTTGTTCAGTTACCCTTCTGGAGGCTTGCGGTGGGGTTGCCTCATGAATGGACACTGTGAAGGCTGGCAGTGATGTCTTTTTATTTTAAGGCTGACAGCTTAGTTTCGGGTTTCCATCCGCTCCCTACCGCTGGTTTAATTAGCCATCCCACGCCAGACACTGTGCAGTGCTCTTGCTAACTTGACTAATCTGCAGTCCCTGTGGAGCTAGCTCATGCATTGTGGTACAAAACAAATAAGAAAAAGACTGATAAGTAAATGTAGTAAATCAGAAAGAAGGGGATGAGGACATAGAGAGTATGGAGAAAGATTAAAAGACATATAGACAGTGTCTGGATGGAGGCAGTTGATGATAAACAGTAACATGAGCCAATAAGCTGTTAAGGATTACTCTTGGTCTAGTGGGTAAGATACTTGCTTCTGGACAGGAGGTTATGGGATCAAATCCTACCTTCAGCACCACCACTGGGTCCCTGAGCAAGAACCTTAACCCCAAGTTGCTCCAGGGAGACTGTAGTTAGGGAAGTCGTTTGGATAAAAGTATCTGCTAAATGCCTTGAATGTAGATGTACCAAGTTCTGAATGCATCTACAGAGACAGAATGATGAATAAGGTGAAACAGCTTTGTGGATGACAGGTAGGATGCCAGGCTTCTTATTTGGATTGTTGCCATCAGGGTGACATGGTTATTGACTAAAAATAGATCCAAGTTTGTTTTTGTTCTACAAGCTCTTAAGTACTTAAACAGATCCAGCTGGTCTGGCCAGCCTTATTTGTCATGTACAGTTAGGTTCATAAGTATTTTGACAATTTTTGGATTTTTTTCTTTCCATTTCCACAATGGAAAGTAAGCAATCAAGATGGAACCAAAATATAGACTTTCAGCTTAGTTTGAGGGATTTAACCATGTTATTGCAGTGGCATTTACATTTACCCTCCATTTTCAGAGGCTCAAAGTAATTGGAAAAAGTAATATAAAATATATGTATTGTTTTAATACTTGCAAAATACCTTGCAGTCAAAGACTTTTGTCTGTACTATTTACGATCCACTTTGGTTCTATTCTAGTGTTACACTAAATTAGATTAATTAAGATGATCTATCCCTTGCATTTACTGAATCAGAACAAAACACATGTGAACCAGTTATGTGTTATGTGAATCAGCAGCTCTAATTCTGATTCTGTGCTTCATACACAGTGTTCACCCTCAGGCTTCAAGTGAAGAATGCAGTGAGCCACCAGCCCTTGAGCCAGGCGTCTGTGGAAGTTTTTGCCAACTACACACTCATCATCTCCACCAAAACCAGCCACGATGGATCCAGTGTCCTCAGCATACCATACATTCAAGGCAGGGCACTCACCCTTGTGGCCAGCAAGGCTGGCTACATCCAAACGGCACTGCCATGGAAAACCACTAAGAGGCCGAGTATGTAAAACAACGTTTGTAAGAAATCCAAATAACTGCAGGGGAGTGTTAACAAGAAGGGTTTTGCTAAGGAAAAGTGTAAGCAGGCCACCTAAATTAGTTTTGAGAGGCAAACTGTCATCACCTGCCTGTTAGTTTGTGCTGTTATATTAAGATTGTGTTGTGATGCATTTTTATTTCTTTTTCAGTATTTTCATCTGTGACTTTGTCACTTTTCTCCCAAAACCAAGGAAACATTTGGCTTTTTGAAGATTCTGTCCTCATAACAGGCAAAACCTCTGGTAGGAAAATTAAATTCAATTAAATAGGCAATTTTATGGAACAAAATAAATGTACTATTGTTTATTGACTATGATATATAGTCTCTTCATTGCCTATTTGTTACCAGATTCCACTCCCCAACCAAGTTTGCAGTTCCCAAAGAGCCTGCTGACTTTACCAGAGAGCAACATCTCATTCTTAACTGCCTACATGAGTGGGCCCCAGCTTCCTATTGAGCAGCACTACATCCCCCACACCACAGGCATTATCATCAGCAAGTCAGGTGAGTTATCAGTAGTCTGGGCATGTACATATGTGTATACTCTGAAACTGTTACTCTGTTTGTGGGTTTCTGTTGTACTCACAGGTTATAGAAGTATTGAACTAAACCCAGTTGCAGCAGTTAGTGTCCAGCTCCTGCATAATGGAAGAGATGTCCAGGTGACAGGGCCTATCCAGATCACTCTGCCTCTTCCAGAAAGCAGCCAGTCAAAGCCTTCTGACACTATCCCTGCCTGGTCCTTCAGTAGAAAGACTGGTAGGTCTAAACTTCCTAAAATCAGAACCTGTACATTAGAAACTTTAGGAGATGTGCTATACAAAGCAAATTATTCTCATTTGAGAATTTTCAACGATTCAGGTGCGTGGGTGAATCGTGGTCTGGGAGTAGTCAAGACAGAGGACAGCCGTTTAGTCTGGGTATATGTTGCTCCACATCTTGGTTACTGGATTGCTGCCCTTTTCCCTTTACCTGCAGGTAACAATTTGTTATCATTCACCACATCACAATCTTCTGTAGAGTGCACAGTGACTAGTGTATGGCTAGAGGTCAATGCAATACTTGTTTATGGAAAAAGTACTCAATTGCAGTAATTCATGTTGTCTTTGTTTAATATCTAGGGTACTTGGGGCAAGAAAGCAATCTGGATGTAATTTCATACCATTCATATCTTCTGATAGCAACACTGGCTGGAACGTTATTGATTGTTATTGGGTTGCTTGGTGTTGTCTCATGCTACTGTAGGTAAGATTATGTTTTTGTTATGCTTTACCAGCATGCTTTACCACTGTGTCCTCACTAGGACTGTAACAGTACATGTATTCGTACCGAACCGTCACGGTAAATGGGACACGGTTCGGTACATGATGTCGTACGGAGAATACACGGTACGACGGAGAAGACGCGATTGAAGTAATACTGAATCACAGAGGGACCAAAAAGCATAAACCTGCGTCGTAGTGTGGTGCAATAGGTCTGCTGCCTTACACATACATGAAAATATAAGCAAGAGTGTGTGTTTACTGGTCAATACACTGCTGTTTATTTAAAATAAATGAAAACATTCCTTTTGTACCGAACCCGTATTAAACCATGACCCCAAAACCGAGGTACGTACCGACCCATGACATCTGTGTGCAGTTACACGCCTAGTCCTCACTGTGAAATCATCTAAAACATATTACTTAAAGTTATATGGTGTGTTACTGAAACATAATTGAGAACCAATGTAAGAAAGACCAAGAATAGGAATTACAAATACTGGTAATTGTCTAATCAGTATTAGTACACTGAATTATAGGCTGTTCACAAGCCACCAGATTCTGTTCTATTCAAACTATGACTGTATAATATCTGGTCTTGTTTAAAACTTGCAAATATGTGGTTGAGTATTACACAGCATCCACAAGGTATTTGTGTATTCGAGGTCTGTACACCCTTCATTTGAAAACACTGCTACCTTTTTGTGTCCTTTAGGGACTCTCTGCGTAAGCCAGAGAGGAGACGAGTCAGCACAACAAAAGCAGTTCAGAAAAAAGATCAGACCACCTGCACAAACAACAATGACCACCTAGACATTTATCCAGAGCCTAATGAGGACAGGTTATACTTAGATGCATCTCAAGGCACACACCAAAGGGATCAGCCTTTCAACTGTGAGAACAAAGGACATTTTGATTCCAGTGAGAAGAAAAGTGTGCATTCAGCAATCTGTGAAATTCTTGGTGGGATGGCTGCAGATTCATCCAGTCCCTCACAACAGCTTCCCCTGTATATCAGCAATGGTGGGACAGCGATGACCATGTCTCTGAATGAAAACATGCGTATTCCAGAGAGGGGAGTCCTCTACAACCATCCTGTGGCTATACTGAAGGTGCCAGACCACTTCAGTTTATCATCCCAAGCATCGGGCAGCAGGTCTGCCACTCTACCCAGGAAGGTCCAGAATAAGAATCTGGAAATGCCAGTGAGCAAGAACACTCAGACTTTATCAAAAACACCAATATTTTCAGAGGAAACACAAACCATGGAGCCATATGGCGACCTTGGATTGTCTAGCAGTCCAGGAGGCTGGAGCTGCTTTAATGGCCTGCTGGAGTCAGTGTCTGTTCCAGGAACCCTCAACGAAGCTGTGGGCATGGACAAACTCTGTGGGAATCATCAGGGTACCTCAGAGCAGACTTTGCTAGAGCTGTCTAAAAGTAAGCCCTTTCCTCATCCAAAGGCCTGGTTCGTCACGTTAGAGGGCAAACCTGCTGCACAGGTACGTCACTCCATCGTAGACCTTCGAAGAAGTCACCTCCTCAATAATAGCAACGATACCAGTCTGGACTCTGGGGTAGACCTGAACGAGCATAAGTCCAATCAGAAGAATAGCATGGGTCATAGTCACCCTCTCTGCTTAGAAGATGTGGATCTAAGCAGCCGTGAGAGTGGAACAACAACAGCCTGCAGCCCAGAGGAGCCTGCCCCCAAAAACACCCTCCACAGCAGCCGCAAAGCCATGAGCAACCTCTCAGAGGACAGAGAGCATGCAGACACATCCAGCACACATGAGGGCACTGAGTGTGCCTCCAGCTCACGGGTACACAGACTGAGGAAGGCAAAGGAGAAAGGCCAGGTGGACAAACCAAGAAACACCACTTTTGCAGCTGAACTAGGGAAGTGAACAGAGCTGTAAAGGTTGCCTTTGAAACATATTCCCTCAGATATTGCTGATCACTTGACAGTACAACTTGAACAGTTCGATTGTATTAAAGCATTTTGGATAGTAAAGCATAAAACATACCGTGTATAAAGACAAATATCTCCTTTACATTTCATCATTCCGTTTCTTCTGTTACTCTAGTTGAAAGGAAAAGTTGAGCTTGGAAATACTTTTTATCTAGTGTTTTTTTCTCTTGTGTAATCTTTGTCTCTTTCAAGTAACCAGTTATCTGTATCACATTTACCTTAAATAAATATCAAATGCTACAACTTCACTCGCTCTGTATACTAAACATATTGTGGCGAGGATGAGAACGAGATGATAGCCACTCCTGTTCTTCACAGTGCTCCCGATTTGATGTCAGCTTTCGCAGACTGCACCACTCCACCTACTGGTTTTAAGAGAATGCACACCCATTTACTGATATACTAAGCTTGTGTTTCGCCCGTCACCCCACCCGCCTCACCAGCGTTCTAGGTGAGGGTAAATAGCGAAACACAGTTCCAACACAACAAATACACACACTTATTACCCACTAACACAACAAAAACACACGAACACACAGTCTCCTGGCCAACCTGGCCACTATTCTAAACCGCAAAGGCTCATGGGAGCCAGTACAGACTGCCAGCTCGTCACAATATCAATTTTATGGTTTGCATCGAATTCAAATCTCAGTGCTGAACTAATCATGGCTGAATTAAGACTACATATCTGGAGTGTCAGTGTTTTTTTTTTTTTTTTACAGCTTTTGTTATAAATGAATTTTAGTCTATGAAGAAAATTTGTAAGAATGTGTAAGAAGGTCAAAAACATCTCTAAAATCCTAGCTCTAAAGCTAAAAATATATTTTTTAGTTAGAGTGTCTACTGTTATTAAAGCATTAATTTACTCGTTTTCTACAGAGATATTTTTCTGTGTTACAAGTCTTGGAAATTGGCCACATTTCTTAGAATCCAAATAATCACAATTACATCAGTCCACACTTCTCCACAGCTGAGATATGGTTTGAGTGTTCCAAATCTTTAAAGCTAAATACAAACTAGATACTGGTAGATTTTATTTAAATATTAGTTTATGTAAATGTCTGTTTAATGCATTTTTCCCACACTGGAATATGAACTGTTCAGTAAATAGTTTCTCTTCTGACTGCAAACTAAATGTATTTAAAATGAGACCTCTGACTTTTGCACAGTACTGAACATGAATTTTATACTTTGTGAAACAGAATAAAAATCCTATACAAGTATACAGGTAATATTCACTAAGATTCATTAAGATGTACTGATTTCAGGGAGCCTAATAGCTTATTTTTTAGTTCGTAACTAAATCTACTTCTGTAGTAACTCTATTTTAGACTATGCACAAGATCAGACTTCTGAAAACAATAATATAATTAGTTACTCATGTCAGTTAAACAGTCCTGTTTGGACTATTAACAAATCCACAAGGAACATTATTCATATTCTAAATGTATGAAAGGCCAACAGTAGGCGGTTTTCTGATGGGGAAAGAATATCTGAATTACCCTAAAGCTTCTGTTGTCATGATGGCTCTCAACATTTGGGTAACTGTCTCCATCTAGTGGATTTTTCTTTGAATGAAGAGAAACCGAAAGTAAAAGCTGCTGTTCGGGTGGCACACTGTTCAGGAAACCGAGGACAAAGGCATTTCTGGCGCTAATAAGGTATTTTAATGAGATTAACTTTTTAAGAAAACTTTTTTTTCGGTCATACTTTAAAGTATGATGTGCATTAAGGGGCGTGTTTGCAAGGAACGCACATCATTAACGTGTTGGCAAGCAGACAAACTTTTATACACGACATATACAAAAGTATCGGGACGCCTGACATTAAACCAGAAGGGACTTCTTAGTGCATCTCAGAGGGTGTTGGATGGGAGTGAGGTCAGGGCTCTGTGTGGGCCAAGTTCTCCCAACCTGAAATCATCCCACCACGTTTTTGTGGACTTGCTTTGTGCACTAGGGCACATTCATGGTGGAATAGAAGAGATTGTACGCCAAACTGTGTCCAAAAGTTGGAAGCATGGCATACTAAATGATTTGGTATTCTGGCCTTCACTTGAAGTAAAGGGTCTAACCCAAACCCTGAGAAACCATTACGTGTCCCAATACTTTTGTCCGTGTAATGTACGCTGCTGAAATCTACACGGCTCTAATTGTTTTCTTGCATTATTTTAGCAAGAATGGATACTATTATCACGCACAAAAAGCCAACTTTGATCAAGTGGCTGCGCTGTTGTGGTAACATGATCTTGCAACATGTTCACTCACGGGAGCTTGTAACCCTCGACGAGTATAACGAGCTGAAAGATATTGGAGGCACGGATAAAAGGAACACAGAGCTCTTGGACATGATCCTGCGAAAGGGCCCGTCGGTTTGCAGCATGTTTTTGGACCTGTTGAGGGAAAAAGATGTGAATGCGTCCTGCCCAGAACTCGGGGAGTGGATAAAGACAGTGAACGCCTCAGGTAGCACAACCCCACCTCACCTCACGATACATAAAGAATCGTGGAAGTTAAAGAAGTGCCCACCTAAAAGTTTTATAGTTGTAAACTGCAACATCTAATTCATGCCATTGGTGGCCTAAAACGTATGAACGTATTGAGTAAAATCAAACTTAAGAAGTATTTACTCAGAGAAGTATAAAAAGCTGTTTAAGTGTATAAAATTAAGTGAACTAAGTGAATTCATGCCAATCAGTGTGTGACCTGCAGTCTGTCTATTCTTCTTTTATGCAGGTGTGGCTCCAGAGCCTAGCACGCCACAAGCAGGTGTTTAAAGTTACCTTTCTTGAGTGTCATCATCTTAAGTATAATAACTTTGTGTTTTGTGTTTTGAATCTTTATTAAATTCACTTAAGTTACAGTGTGTTATCTGTACAGTATATGTATTTTTATAATCAGATTAAAGTAACTGGGGTGCTGAAACTTTTGCATAAAAGTGTTAGTGACACTTAGTGACATATAATTGTGTAGAGTTGGTTGCAACTCTACACAATTATATGTATAGATAACTATACATGTCTATACATAACTATGCACAGTATATCATTATAAACCCAACCGCCTCATATCACAGGCTTGTGGCATCTTGAATATTAGAAATTGCAGATTAATGCAGATAAGTGCAGATAATTATGGCCACAGCAATGTTGTCATAAACAAGTCTTATTTCCAACAGAACTGCATGTAGACCATAATAAAATAGTATAAAGGTCCTGTGGCAGTCTGAAAATAAATCAGTTTTGCTCTCTATTCAATAAATGAAGTTAAATTGGAGTCACCTGGCAGTACAGTTATTGTGTGAAATGTTTGACTCTCATGATTTTAAACCTAGAGCTGTAAAGAACAACACTTATAGGACCACATGAGATGAAAAAAGCCTAATGAAGGGAAACAAATAAACTACAGTCTGTAAGTTATGTACAACTACAAAGTTCAGTGATAACACTGCAGATAGAGGACGTGTACCTAATTAAAGGGAAACTCAAAGTTAAAGTGAACTTTGTCATTTCACCGTATACAAGTATACAGGGAAACGAAATGACGAGAGCTCATTTCTAGGTTTATACAAATACCTAGAAGAAATAAGATTTAGAAATTATAAAAATTAGAAATAATACATAGTATATGTGGGCTATTTTTGACTATTGTTTGCATACAAATAAAATTCAGTAATTCTTCTCGTCTTATTTTATTTTTTGCAGCTGACAATCCAAACAGCACCAGCTCTCCTGCTAGAAATCAGAGAATTGCAGGTAACTTCTTATACACTGTGATCTGGAATTTCCATGAGACGAATATGAAATACCACTGACAAGAAGACTTAAGTGTTGTTCACATTCAATGATCTTTCTAAAGATTGCTTTTTATCCCTGTATCCACTACAGATAACCAGGAATTCCTGAGGAAAAACAGAAGTGCCTTAGTTAGTAAAGTAAAAAATGTTGTTGAAATTGTCGATTGCCTTGAGCTGAGTGATGAAATGAGGGCAATAGTGCAAGCCCAGGAAACGGACCAATCCCGGATGAGGAAAGTTCTGGAATATACAAACAGTAAAAAAGCAGCTGAGCTTCTCATCGAGACCTTGTGGAACAAAGCAAGTGATATCATGGAAGAACTGGCCTAGGAAGCCAAAAGTGATATCTAAAATGGGTGCTATGAATTACAAAACGAACAAATTAGAAATAATGTCATGTGTGGTGGCCTGCAGACACCTGATGGATGTCGTTGTCTATTTTGTAGGAAAACCAAATGTTATGATTTGTTAAAAAACAGGATTTTTAAAAAAGTTGTGAGGCATACACCAGTTGCTCCAACTTTTATATGATATTTTATATGTGGTTTAAATGGGGCAGTGTCTACAGGTTCTGAAAAAGATCATAAATACAGTGACGAATAATGTAAAACCTCTTGCGAATATGGGCAAGTTTTGAAAATGCTCCTATAAAATGAAGATGGAAAAGTTAAGGAAAAAAACTTGATCGTAAAAAAATGTTTTGATGATAAACACATTTAGGACCTGGCATCTCCTCTCCTGATGAACTATCCTCTTGCAATACTCCCTACTTTAAGATTTTAACACTTAGAACTCTCCTCTTGTTTAAAAACTGTCCTGAAACTTGTACTGCTTGTGAAACGTGTTTCCTTGCAATTCGCTTTAGATAAAATCATCTGTCAAATGATCAACAATGATTAATATGTATTTTAGAAATTCACTCAAAATTTGTTGAATGTTTGAATGGAAAATATGTCAGCTTTCCAAAGAACACTTTGAGGGTTCGTTTTATTTAGAAAAGTTTTTTTTTAATTTTAGGACATGTCTCTGCATCACACACATTGTTACATTCCAATGTTTTTGATATTTTTTTGTGTGATCAAATTTATATTACTTATATTAATCCAGATGGATGCAGGATTATTTAAAATCTGCACCAATTTTAAAGTGACTATTCCATGCTGCACCTGTAAGGGAGCCACAAGGGACACTGCACAACTTTTCTTAGACTTTCTATCATCCTTATAGTGCATTAAAACATTTCCAGTTAATGACTTTCTTTTGCTATGGGGGTTTCTCTCAGGTCTTACTTTGAATTTTACTTTAAATCTTAATGCCAGATGCATGTGGCAGCTTTATCGTTGAACAGGCTAGGGTTTCAGATTGCCAAGATGGGTTTGGTCACCCATACCACATTTATCAGGTGAATGCACAGTTTACCTCAAGATTCTATTAAAACCTGCTTTTACCTCCATGCCCTGATGTGTCTGACTTTGTATGTGCTGCCTTAAAGAGAATTAAGTGCTTTCAGATCATGTTTCAGGAGATTCCAAGGACCACCGGTCCAAATGTATACCAAATGAGAACTAAATCAGTAAAAATGGCCAGAGCTTCCAACCAGCATGGCCCTATGGGCTCTTTTGTGGTCTGTACGATGGGAATTATGGGACACAGTGCTGTGAAAGTTTTGCCAGATACGTCTCAGAACTTTGAACAAAATGTATAAAAATGACATAAATCCATTCTTAACCATGTTGCTTCCATTAAAAGATGGAGAATGTTATTCAACAGCATGTGCTGATAACTGGGAACAATCAGACAGGACACAGCCAGGCTTGATTACTGGCCACGCTGTTTAAATGAATTTAAATGAATCCGTTCCAAGAGGGTTCAGGAGGCTAAACTGTCTCAGACTTGCTTTTTTTTTTTTTTAAATCTATGGTCTAGGTACCGGTCTCCACAAATCTGGAGTGAACCAATACTTTAATCAGCTGGTCTCATTCTTAAGATAAATGATGTGACCTGCTTGGTTGGAATAAAGACCTGCAGCCACACTGGCTCTTTGTAGAGAAGCTAGAACAGGCCTGGTCCAGAGTGAGGAGCCTCACCTCCTGGTGGAAGTAAACCTACTACATAACCATAACTAGATAATCAACCATCACCATAAACTCAATGAACCAGGGGGTATGCCAAAGCATCTGTCAGTTTAACCAGACCTGGGCTTAAAGGCAAGCTTGTCCAATAGCAAAACAGCCGAGGGACATTCCTACTAGAGAAATAACAGCTTTAAGCTTCAATTTACAAATTCAGAAAAACTGCTTTGTAAAATATCCCCCCAGACAAAAAAGGGAGACAGATAAGACCCAGGTGTGAATTGAAGACCTAATTCAAGTCAGTTTAAAAGGCATGCTTGGTTTTTAAAAACTTAAACTCGATCCTCTCATTAACTGGAAGGTATTTTAGAGATTTGGGTGGGTGGTGTTTTTCACAAACCATTATATTTTAGTTAGTCAGATAACACAGCTAAAACTGAAAACTGTCCAGTAGGAATGTCCCTCAGCTCCCATTGTACAAGCTTGACTTTGGAGCTAAATTATCTTCATAAAATAGAGAAATCATGCTTTGTAATTAAACACTCCCTCTCCAGACATGGGGCCTCTGGTCCCATCTGTAATCATGAAACAAAATTACAACCTCAAGACTTTTGCTTGAAAAAGTTAACTTTATTGCAGTACAGCGTTTTAACTAGACCATACGGAGGGAAAAACACTCAAGTCGATTTTCCCTTAATGCCATGCTTATTCATTAAAGCTGTATAAACTACTTCATAGGCACTCATTCATGAACGTCAATATGGTCACAAGCAATATAGCCAGCTATGAGTTACAGAATGACTCGCACTGAAAAGAAGTGAACAGATGTTTAAGCGCAATGAGGAGCATAAAAGTTGCAAGAGTAAGAAAAAAATAACAAGCTTAGACTGAGGTCAAACAGACTTTTTTTTAGGTTGCTTCGTGTCAGGTCCTTGCTGTGCATCATTTTCTTCAGACAAACTCACTTTGTTGCACACACAGCTGACTGCATCCTCAGTAGCAGCCATTCTGCCTCAAAACTTGCGGGGTTGCTGGATGCAGAAGGGGCGCTGGATGTGCGGTTTCTCCACACTGGGTCTGGCCTTGCCGTGCCGCACTGAAACCGGAGTCTCAGGGAAATCATGGCCCAACTGCAGAAACATACGAAGAAGTTACACAATATTTTATTTTACACGTCGACACTGAAGGTTTCTCTTCATTTATGTGGCAGCAGTAACAAAAAAAAGACACAAACCTTCTCCAGTGGGCCTCCCATTAGAATGCCAATTTGCTGCATCCGGGAGGAGACGGTCAGAGATCTGCAAGCCACACAGACACAGCTTCTTTATAACTCCAGGATGGAGGACAAACGTCATACATCACTAATAATGCATGCACTTAGGCCTTCATGCAAATGTAGGGGTTTTAGAGGCAAACAGCTGTTTTAAGTTTGTAGCACATCTCGAAAGCTTGCTCATACCATGACATATATAGAAGGCAAAGCAACAGACCTGGGTTTCTCTGGCCTCTTGCCTTCCTTCTCTGGGATTCCATTGTCCTCACTGCTTTTCTTAACCACGCGTTTTCCTCCTGCCTTCACTGAAACAGAACAAGAAAGTTTAATTTGTACCTTAAATGTACAAGTTAATCAAAACACTAAACTAAAACTGCATTCTCCAAAGCTAAAATTACCAGACACTGCAATTTATAAAACCAGTGCTTTAATATATGTATAACTCTGGATTATTGAATTGATTTAGCCATGTAATTTAGCCAAATTCCCCAGACTTGTGATCATATGACAGTATAAAAAAATAAAAAAAACTTTTGACCCATCTGTTGGTCCATGGATGGTTTTACTTTAACAGTTTTCTTTAAAGATTGACAGTACAGCTAAAAAAATAAAAATCAATTTGCCCATAATTCAGAATAGATGCCACAACCGGTTCTGTAATATACTTAACGGTCCTGGGACATCCTCAAGCATCTAAACATTAAATCTAATCCCATGGGTATCTGCATGGGTAAATTAATTTGTGGTATGTCAATTTCCAACAGGCTGGTGTACACAGAGCAGCCAGTGGGAACTAGTTGGGTGACTGCCTAAAGACCCTGGGGCACAGAGAATTTCAGGTTCAACCCCAGAACCAGGCATAGAGAAAAGCTGTTTGGTTGTGTTTGTGTGTTGGGTCCCAGAGGACAAATGTATTGTGACGCCTGACAATGACACAAACTGTGACATTAATGACACTGCATTCAAACAGACTGACTTTAATATGGAGTTAGAAATTGCGGCTAGAACAGCTTCCACCCTTCTTGGACGGTCTTCCACAAGAGTTTCTGTGAGAATTTGTGCCCATTCATTCTATAGAGCATTTATGAAGTCAGGCACAGATGTTGGATGAGAAGGCCTCGCAATCTCCATTCCAGTTCATCCCTAAGGTGTTGGATGGGGTTGATGTCAGCCCTGCGTGGCCCAGTGAAGTCCAAAATGTCTTGGTATGCTGAAGCACTCAGATTGTCCTTCACTGGAAATAAGGGGCCTAGCCCAAACCAATAAAAACAGGGAGGTCCCAATATTTCTAGCCATGTAGTGTATGCACACCCACCCAGTGACACTAGTGCTCACTACTGTGATTATTTTAATGCTAGTTTGATGTAACCCCCAAGCAGGACCTCAACTGAGAATTAAACAAATCATTATGCAATCATTATGTAACACTGACGTCACGGGCAATTATAAATTATCCAATAGCCCACTTGCCTGATCTCATCCAGCGAGATTAGATGCTAGTTTCAATGTAAACCCTGCATTCAATACACATTTACAGCAACAGCAAGTTACTGATCCCTTTAACGGAACAAGAAGCAGTCTAGAACTTCATCTTCCTCCAGGTGGGAGTGTGTGAGGCAGTCCAGAGGGTTGTAACCGCTCCAAATGTTGTTTTTCCATAGCTTTCCGTAACTCGAAGTTTTCACAAGCAACTTAGACCACGTGATTTTGGGTTTTCATGTTACGCACCAATGTTGC